>CCAG010024026.1:0-69422 GCA_001077435.1 Glossina morsitans morsitans | reverse complement strand
ACAAGTGTTTGTTCCAGTTTAGAAGTTGTTTTTGTCTGTCTTTTGTGCAATCATTGTTCTCGCATTGTTAATTATTATGCGTGGGTAAGTGTGTGTGTGTGTGTGTGTGTGTGTTCATCCTATTAGTCCAATTAACAATACAAGTTACAAAATTTCTGTTTATTATCATTATTATTATTATTATAATTATTGTTATTATTATTTATTTATTTATTCATATGCTGTAGGTGCTGCGACAATAAAATTGTATTGAGTAACATTACATCTATTTATTGACGCTTTTTCAAGTCTTCGCCAGAATTATTGATCCAAATGATATTTTAATTGAATTGCTAAGCAAATAGTTTTATTTCAAAGTCAATTTGTTTTTCATTTCATTCAATTGCGCGTCTTTGTATAAAAAAAAATTTCTCTTGTTTTCTCTCTCTCTCTCTCTCTCTCTCTCTGGAAAATGAATTTTATAAACTTTTCAACTCGCTTCTCACCGTCATGAATTTCATATATAATTTTGATGAGTGGTTTCTGTAAACGTGAGGCTTTTTCTTGTCCAAATATTTCTATCTTCAAAATTTTTTCTTGGTTAATAATTGTTTCTTCCTAAATGACAATGAGCTTGCTCTGGGCTATTCAGTTGCAATGGTAGTGTTCTCCTAGATAAATAAAATAAAGAAAAAACAAAAAAAACAAATGCGCTTCACATGAATATTTACTGGTACGTATGAACAAAAGGAGAGATGCTATGCTCTGACCTTGTAGTGAATCTTGGATATCTAACTTATTATGTAAAAATGGCGATTAAACGTTAATTGTTTGTTGTTTGTTGAAGATTTGCTTCGCTCTAAACTTTTGCTTTGACATTAAATGGGAAATAAAGCAAAGTAAATGCCAATAAAAGCAAGCGAAATAAGAAAAAAAAAAAGCTTAAAACATTTAATGACGAAGCTTATGCAAATTTTGCACGATGGATGTAGTAGTGTATCAAATTATGGTAAAAATTATACCGGGCTGGGCCGATGCCTCTACGCTTATTACAATTAGAAAAATTAGGAAAAGTAAGAATATTACTATTATAAAAATGACCTTAGGCAATGTAGAAGGGCGTGAAATTATATTTAAATATTACTAGCAAAGACACACACCACAATTTTTTTACAAGGCTCGATTAAGCCGTTAACCGAAGTCTATCAAAGGACGATGAATGATTTGATGTGTGTCCTTGCTAGTTATATTTAAGTATATTTTGGTAATGTCTGGCGAGTACTTTGGGTATGCCAGAACTTCTCTTTCGAGCTGTAACAGTGTATCCTGGGCAACTCTAGCAACAAGAGGTCAAAAAATGGCATTTTCAGGCAATTCGTATCGCCATTCTTAACCCGACAATTGGGATATGATGGAGCGGCATCACCATAAGCTTGTGAACGTGTTTAGTGGGCTTCGACAAAAGATTTCTTTAAATAAACTAAAAAAGTAATGAAATTGGAAGAAGCATTTTGAGCGCTCTATGATTAGCGTCGGCGTACGCTGAACATATCAATAAGTGGAAAAGTGGAAAACTGTTATATTATGTGGAGTACAGTCAAAACGATCGAATTTAACCGTTACGTAGACTGATATTTCCCATTTAGGAGCCGCCAATCAAAATTTTTGCAAACACCTAATATGTATATGTACAGGTGGATAGAAAACTAGGTATATGGTGGTTAATGTTGATGGAGACTATTCTTTTCCTATCCTAAGTATAAATAAAAACTAAAGAGAAGTTCAGTTCAAAAATATTGCATGTCTTCAGATGGGTAGTAAAACAAAAAACGAAGCTTGTGGAGATAAATTCGAATTTAATTAGCAAATACCAACCATACCAAATGCCTTAACAGAGCTGTATAAACTTCCTAATAAAGCTCTGGTGGTTAGACTCGGAAGCATACTGCCTAAGATTCTTCTGTGGACATCCCACCAATCTGTATGAAATGCCTTCCAATCAAGCTAAACAAAATCAAATACTCCTTTTCGGAACTATTTTTACTAAACTTTTACCAGCCTCCTTTTGCCTTCTTGCTCTTTTATTCTCATTATTTTTGTAGACAAAAGATTCTGTTAATAAATTCTTGATATGACGTCATATTCGCTCAAACCTTTGGAAACCAGAAGCATGCACAAATCTATGTTTCTAAGTGAATCTGTGTTCTATGTTTTTAAGTGAACATGCGCTATGGTATACAAATAAGCAGATATGCACGACCTGTAGGCAAGTTTTCTGCTTTGCACACCCCAAGAATATAAGAGAATATAATAAATAATTCATATGTGACGTGAAAAGTTACAGAAATATGCCAAGCAAATCAATGAGATAAAGATAAATTATTCCTACAACATATAACTCTTTTTAATAATACAAAAATTTCTTCATATTTCTTAAAATGAAAATTTGCATTGAAATTTGTCACAGCATTATTTGACGGATATAAAATTTAGAATCCTTTAATGTGAAAAAAAAACAAATCATATTTGCTGCACATGTATGGGGTTTTTTCGTACATATACACTTATATTAATGCCATAGCGCATATTCACGTGAAAACATGCTTCTGGTTTGCAAACACTTAAGAGAATGTGACGTCATATCAAGAAACTGTTAACACACTCTCAGTCAAATGATTGTACATTAACAGCGTTACTGCTGTTTTGGTAACAGAAACAAAAAAAGTCGGTAACAATCTGCTTTTTTGAATTTCCAACACAATGTTGGACAATACTATACTACACACTTTTGTCGTGTAAAAGTTAAAAGAATTAATAAAAGCCCACTAGATGTTCGCAGATCACCGATCAGCAAACAAACCTAAATATAACGAATAAAACGAATAAAGAACAAAATTTTCAAGTTTTCTTAACGTAATTCGAAAAGCCTTAACAACCTTTAGATATTGTATTGTATTGTATTTGCAGTTAAGTTTCTTTACTCAGCTGTTGTTGTGTTCACTTATTTTCTTTTCACTGTTTAAAAGGTTCCCTTTAGCGTTTTGTTTTGGGTTTTAATTTTTATGCTTAATTTTAAATACTTCTGGTAGGTAGTAGGTAGTAGTAGCGTTTCATTTATTTTATTTTATTGTTTCGTGTATTCAATATAAAATGTAATACTTAACACTAGGTAGCACACATATCGCAACTAATATTCAAATATCCTCTACGTAGGTTTATTGTTAAATGTATATCGATTTCTTTTTTTTTTTTGTTAAATATTAAATTTTTTATTGCAATTACGTTCGTCATATTGGCATTAGAAATGCATGAAAGGAAAAAAACGTGACTTATCTTCAATTGTAGTTAAATATATTCTATGACATGAGTTAACTTATTATAAACCCGATATTGTTGGATGGTACAGTCAAAAACTCCTCGTAGAAACCGATAATTGGTTATGAAACATGGAGAATCTAATCTCTTTAGAAAGTTTAATTTTCTCTTCTCTATTCAAGTGCATGATTTCGTCTTTGTTCATTACTATTAATACAAAGAAAAAACAAAAACAAAAACAAAAAAAAAACAAATTCCTTTTTTTCTTTTTTTTTTTTTAATTGAAAAAATGTTAATACAAATTTTAACGAATTTTGTGAGCTGTGAATTTAAGAAAATCAAAACAAATTTAACCATGTTTTTGATTTTCTTCTGGATTATATGGTTTTCACAAATTTTAGCCATCTCAACAATGTTTTTAAGGTAATTACCTAAAAAAAAAAAAAAAAAGAACTTTAAATAAATTCTTTAAATAAAAAATTAATTTGTAAAATATTTTTTTTAATTGAAATTCTTTTCTCTCTTTTTTTTCAAATTTCTTATTGCAGTTTACCTGATATCAATGAAATTCCAATGGCTACTGTAACTGAGTTGCCAATAGAAGTTTTGCCATCAATAAAACCATTGGAGTCCATTATCGTTAGCAATGAGCAAAATAAGGTTATCGCCGATGACAGAACTAATCAAACAAGTGACATTGTCGAGGGCAGCAGCCAGGAAGCATTAAAAGGTATTAACAACTTTAGACTTTTAAGAAAATAAGAAAGATATTCCACTTTCAGGCGCACCTTTTGACTACTCATCTCATCGAGCAAATATATAACTTGTCTGATTTCTGTTACACTCACCTCTTAAGGATTAAAGTCGAAATGATTTTATCATTCACATTAGCTCTAGAAGCTACGGCGATGTAATAAAATTTTGTGAGTAGAAGTTCGCCAAGAATACATTCCCAATCCTTGAATTTCCGTTATAGCGTCCATTTAAGACAAAGAAAAAAACTTAAGCAAAATCGAAAATCACTCTAATTATCCGCAATTTTGCAAACATTTTTTTCATAGCCTATCTTACGGATTCCTAATCCAAAAATTATTTCTTTCAGCCAAAGGAAGGAATTAGTCAAAGAAAAAATGTAAAACATATATATTTGCTTGATGGAGAGTATCCATTCTCGACTACACATTTCAAGACTAGTTTTAACTTGAAGATATTCTTTTTTGTTTTTCTCCTTCTCCCCATAAAGATGAGCAAATTATCAAAATCAATGATTCCGGTGGAGGAGGTATTGAAACAGTTGGAGATACGCCACCTGCTATACAAGAGATTTCCGCAACAGATTTCGAAAACATTCCAATGAGCCCAATTAATGAGAGTGCCGATATAAATTTATCGAAACCGCAAGTGAAACCTGATTTAATTGAACAGCAAAATATTAGTCAGACCGTTGTTAAATTAAAACAAGTGAATCTTTCTTCCGAGGAAATACCTATCCCGGTATTTTCTGAATGGACTCAAAAGCAAATGGAAGCAGCCGAAAAGCAAGCTCTCGAGCAAGAGCAAACCTTTAACAATTCCGCACAACGTAAAAACAATACGAGCAACAATGGCAAAATACCATTAATGAAAATCAGATCTAAAAATTATGCATCACCTGACTGCGGGGCCAAGATTATATCATCGAATGCGGATGCGTCTAGTACAGGCGCAGTTCTTAGTTCGTCAAAAGACGAGTACATGTTAAGTCCTTGTGGCAATCGCATATGGTTCGTGGTAGAGTTATGCGAAGCTATACAAGCTCAGCGCATCGATTTGGCCAATTTCGAATTGTTCTCATCGTCGCCCAAAAATTTTACGGTAGCGGTTTCAAATCGTTTTCCTTCACGTGATTGGTCGAATGTGGGACGCTTTATAGCTGAAGATAAACGCACAGTGCAAAGTTTCGAATTACATCCACACTTGTTTGGGAAGTTTGTACGCGTCGATATACATTCGCATTATTCCAAAGAACATTTTTGTCCAGTTTCTTTATTTCGTGTGTTTGGCACTTCGGAATTTGAAGCTTTCGAAACTGAAGATCACCTTAACGATGAGCTGGACGATTTCGATGACGATTTTCTATTGGAACAAGCTCATAATAAAAATTCAGAAAACAATCTTTTTAAATCAGCTTCGGACGCAGTATTGTCGATAGTGAAGAAAGCTGCAGAAGTTTTAGCTAAACCGACTAATAATGAAAATCATACGGCTAACGTACGACAAGAATTTGCGATTTGCCAAACGCCAATGCATGGATATTTCAATTGTGCCGCTTGTAATAACATCCTAGTCGAGCGTATCAATAACGCATTATCCTGCGAAGTTGACCAATTGACACATTTGCTACTTAATATCCAATTAAAAAATGATTTACTGACGACGGGTGTTTGTAGCAAGCTTTATGGAATTGGAACGCATACGAAGCACTCGGTCGAGAAAGATATGAAAAAAAGTTATTACGTAAATATGTTGCCAGCCGAATACGTTGGCGCCTTATGTCAATTGATAGCCATAAGGGGAAATTTAGATAAAACGGTCATCGGAGCATTGCAAGAAAATTCAACGAATGAAGAACAAGGAGAATTACCATTAAATTTGACTATAGATAAGAAGCTAAAAAGCGGTGATATAAAATTACTCGAGAAGACCCAGAAAAAACTTATAAATCCCAATACCTCACTTCCAGCAAACACGGAAGCATTGGATATTGGAATCGCTAATTCACATTTAGTTACTGAAAGTGCCATTGAAGATGTACAACAATTACCTAAACCTAACGAATTAGAAAGCTTGGATGATATAACATCCACAACACTAGAACCTGAAACTACAAGAAAACCTCCTCATATACCTGATGTAAATATATTTAATGTACCTGCTGCCGACGAAATTGTCGAGACTGAAATACCTATAAATTCTATGGAAGCTTTAAACAGTGCTGAACAAACGATTATTACAACAACAACGACAACAACAACAACAGATACAATAACTATGGCAACCACTACTAGCAATAGCGCTTCGCATGTGGATTCTATAGGCGTTGGTGTACCGATTAAAAGCGAAGAAGACTCAAATTCATGGGATAATATTGAAAATCTATTGACATCGGCAAATGTACCTTCCACTGTTGGCGCAGGATCATCATCAGGATCACCGCATCAAAATGGTATTAATCTCCCGCATAAAATACCCAGCAGTCCTCAATCGGAGAGCATCTTTATACGTCTATCTAATCGGATTAAAGTAAGCACTTTTTTCTTTTCGTTTCACTTTTTGACCTTTTAATACGGACTGCTCCAAATCCCTAACATATTGCAAAACTCTACTCTCTACAGTTCTACTAAATACATATATGTGTTTGTAGGTATGTACGTCTCTTTAATGGCAAGTTTGCATGTTTCCCTTTTCTATTATGGCTACTGTTTCAACGTATATTCACCTTCAAGAAACTTTCCTTTACTCCAGTTTAAGTGATTAGAAGGTTATCTGTTTTCCTTGTAAAATGGAAATACAAAAAAAAAAAAAGAAAAAAAGGAGATAAAGTGAAAACAGTGGGCTTTGGTTGTTTAAACACAGCACAAATTTCCCTCCAAAACTAAGAAAAAAATCTCAATTATTAATATTTTCTTTCATCTCTTACGAAATCTGTAACGACATTCACACGTCATTCTGAAAGTCGTTACGTCAGCGTCATAAGCGCGCTGATCTATGAGAAGGAATATTAGTTGCCCCGCATTCTCAAATGTCTGACCACTGTTTGTTCGTTGTGAGCTCATCTGTTTTGCACTTAAACCTACCATAAATTCTAAACTTTTTTAACGTAGACGATGAACGCGAAAGTTTTTCTTTTCTGTTTTTTTTTTTCTTTTTTTTTGCGTGCTTTCGGTTGTAGTTACATGCTTACCATTCGACAGACACCCTCTTCACGTGGGCAAAGCCATTTTTGAGAGCAACAACAATCACGATATGTTTTCAATAGCCTTCCGTTTTCTTTTGTATTTTCAGGCACTTGAACGTAACATGTCGTTGTCAGGCCAATACCTCGAAGAACTATCGCGCCGTTATAAGAAACAAGTCGAAGAGTTACAGCAGTCTCTGACACAACAAATTCAAATTGTACGCACATTGGAGGAGCAAAATCGACGCAACTATGAATTGGAGCAATTGTATGCTTTGCATAATGCTCGGCTTAAGGAACAATTGGATGACTTAACATTGCAAGTTCATGCCTGCATTGTGGTAATAATTTTCGTCGGTGCTTTCGTATTTCTTGTCTTGATGGTGGGCATTTTATTGTATCGCTCTATGCGCAGAGATACAAAACATATTCGGGCATTACAAGACAGCGAAGGCAAACGGAAAACTGAATCGAATACTATAGCAAATGCGAAAAAGATTCATCGTCGAAAATCGTTCGAAGATTTTTCCGATCGTCAACATTATCAAAACAAAGATGACGGCAACAAATCAATGGCAGACAATGCATCTGATAGCAAACAAAGGCGTCCCAGTGAGGAGGCCATGTTGATTATAAAGGACTCGAAAGAGGAGAAATCATCGGGACGAGATGAAACCCTCATCCATGCGCTACGTCAACGTAAAATATCAGTTTGTTACGATAGCCACAGTTTACTAAGTGCTGGTAGTGCTTCGGGCCCGAAGTCAACAAATAAACGTCGCAGTGAGAAACACTCTTGGCCAAATTCTATACAATCGCAACAAAAATCGTGGCATCATATAGAAGAACTAATTTCCAGGGAGGTAATTGGTGGTAAGTTTCTTAAGAGCCAAAAATACTTTTTTTTTTTAAGTGTTATAAAAAATCCGGATTTTTTCTTCAAGATTCCTGCAAAGTTCCTTTGGCAAGATTAAAAAAGCCACCCTTGGCTAATGGAGGTTTTAAAAATCAAAAGAAGAAAAGAGAACAGCAGAACATTAAGAGACCCGAATCTGCACCATCCGAATGCCTAACACCACCACCACATGAGATATCTACGCTGTTAAGCGTAGATGATGCAAAGACTGTTAATTACAATGAAACCCTTATGCTTGATGAAGGTGATCTCGATAATTTCATACCAAATACCGATTTGGTGTACAATGAGTTTATGCCCGAAGGACCGAGAGGTCATCAGTGCAATCCTAGCAATTTGCAAGCCAACAATCCTGCCTCTAAAAAGCCAAGCAAACTTGAAAGTACAACAAGTGCGAATAAAAAATCTCGCCGCTTATCTTCGCCAGCTTTCTTCAAATCGCCATTTACGAAAAGTCTTAAAGGTAAAATCTCTACTAACAAATCGAATGCTGCGCATGAATCGACCTCATGGGAATGGTATCGCTTAAAAAAATCAGCTTCATCATCCTCAGCTACGCAAAATTCGACCGCATTCGTACGCAATTCACCTAATGCCAGTCTGGATTCATCTTCTCTATCCGAAATTAACTTTCCCACTAATTCCACTGAAAATTCATTTCGCATACTTGAAGAGGCTATTTTATCATCCGGAGAAAGTGCCATCACATCATCACAATGTAAAAACATTCCCCATACAAACAATAAATCCCTAACCGCCATTAATGGTGTTTCACAAACAGGCGGCATAAGAACAACGGGAGCAGTGACGGGAGGAATTGTAAGAAGTATTAGTAGTGGCATTAGTAGTAGCGCAAGCAGCAGTAATAGTAATCGTAGTACCAGTTCAAATTCCAATTCTTCTTCGAATCAATCGAAGAAGAAGAATCGTACATTTAATAAAATTTTTCGTAAGGTTTTCTAAGAAAAATGTTATTAAAAGAAAGCCAAACGAATTGAACAGAACGAGTTCATTCTGTTATTGTTGCAGTATTTCTCTCCTTTTGTTTGTTTGCTTCTCTTTTCGTTAATTAATTTTTTACATATAACCTTTGATTTTCTTACATTTCTTTTTTTTTTTTTTTCATTAATTTATTTAATTCATTTGTCAATCAATTATTTACTTTGTTCCGATTTATTTAAATTTGTAAAGACTCTCAACGTTACACTTTGTTAAGACGAATAGTTTGCTTATGTACGAAAAAAAATCAATGAGAATTCTGAGTTATATAATACACTGTCTATCAATCCCTTAATATATAATTGAAATTAAGCGGCATTGAAAGCCTTAAGTCTTCATTTCTCTTTCTGGCTTCATTTAAAACTTAAATATTGCCTTCCAACCACTGACATCTTTTTAAATTACTTCATATTCTTTGAGAGAATTTGAATCAGAATATTTTCCCAAATAGTTGCGCTTAAGGGGTAATGCCCCGTAACAAATTAAAAAAACAAAAAAAATGCGTATTTCTCGCTATTTTTTAGAAGCGTAATATTAAAGTGTTAAAAAAAAAAATTGTTTTTAAAAAATATGAAAAAAAAAAAATGATAATATGGTAGTAAATGAAAGTATTTTAAAAGCGCTCTACGACCCATAGATTATTTGATGCAATTTTCTTATTACAATGACTTTATTATCTTTTCCAATTCTGCAGGCGTGCAAAAAAAATGCTGTGTCATGTTCATAGTTTCTTTTTCATTTACTTTCCCTGCCAAAGACAGCATCGCACGCTTTCTTTCTGTTCGTTTTTCAGAATAAAAAAAATCCCAGTTTCCGTATATGGCCCGAAATCGTTTGTTGAACTGAATCCAACCTGTCCGCAAACTCCGAGGTTGTCAAAAAAGCACTTTCCTCTAACAGTATCTTGACACGATCGTCGTCCATAAAACATAATCGGTCGCCTAGAGCGTGAGAAAGACGGAAATCACCTATGTGAAGTTTGGCGAACCATCTTCTGAGCATTTTCTAACAACGCAAATAAACTTTATCAGTAGCTGCGGGTACACGATCGCATCTCACTTAATACTAACACGTATCATCTTCGTTTAAGTCCACTTTCTAAATCCATAGGTGTACATTAAGTGATAGATATCGGTGAGCCAAATATGCGTCAAATGCATACTTGTTAAAGCTTGTTGCAAGCGGAAGAGACGAAGCTTTTCGGTAGACCTATCATATAAAGCCACATAGTATAAAACGCATTCCAAGTACTAAATATATGTAGATACTATAACAAAACATGCTGTTATGTCCAAAAAGTAAGGCCAATTTGATTTTTTCTTCTTTAAATCGACTCCAAATCTGTTTCAACGCCTACAAAGTAATTCTCATAATTAGATGGTATTGCTTGTTACTAGTTTGACTGAAGAAGGAGACTGAGGAAAGAATTCATAGTGCAAAATACAGCGATAATTGAAGAAAACTGTTAACATCATCTGGATTTTTAAGCGATTTTCTCACGATTGTTTCGGTTTCGTCTTATCTTTAGCACGTAGGTATTCGCTTGATTGATCGGTTGTTGCCGGGTTGTACGCGTAGATCCAATTCTCATCTCCCGCGCTTGATAACCGATTGATAGTCGGGAATCATCTTCTCACGCACATTGTATAAAGCGAAAGAAATATTTTTATATCGTACAAAACCAAACGTAGCTGAAACAATAATATTGGTCTTACTTTTTGATCATAGTATTAGATATGCGTAACAATGTTTTTTATTATGCGTTACTAATATAATCACAAGGAAAAGAGTCAACATAAACCAATAGGCCGTAATCACATCTTTTTCATATATATTACATTTACAAATATTTTTGTATAACCAATAATTAATTACTTTTAAATATTATTTGATTTTTTCTTATACGTATTATAAAATGGTTTTTTGCACATTTTTTTTTTCTAGCGGAAGACCTTAGAAAATCATAGCGAACATATTTAAAATCAAATTATTTACAAAAAAACAAAAAAGTGAAAAAAGCAAAAAGCTGATGCAACGCTCATTATTTACAATTTAAAAACAAATGTTTCTATATAATCAATAATTAATTTTAAATATTATTTGTAATTTTTTTATACGTATTAGATGATTTTTTGTGCATTGTTTTTTCTTTTTCTAGCGGGAGATCTTAGAAAATCGTAGCCTACATTTTTAAAATTAAATTGTTTACAAAAGAAAAAAAAATGTAAAAAGCAAATTGCAATTTAAAAACAAATTGTCATATATTTAAGAAATGTGCAACAATCAATATTTAGCATACATAATATATATTATAATACAAATACTATTATCATATGTTCAAAATTCCTTATGGCTTTGTTTAGTAATTTAAAATGATAATAGAGAATTTTTGTAAAAATCGCAAATTAATTGTTAAAAAGAACAAAAATTTAGAATAACCCCAAGAGTAAAAAAAAAACAAAAACAACAAAATATATTGTTTAAAATGTTGAATATTTCGAAAACAAAAGAAAAAAAAGAAAAAACAAATTACTGTTATATTTATAAAGTACATGGTATTTATTTCATTTCTTTTACATCGACATAAACTTACATTCAAAGACTTCTGATCGTTTTTAAGAATTTTCAAAAATAATATTATCGCTTTAGGGTATATCTTACGTACCCATCCATCACCTAAGCATATAATTTACTAATGTTATTTTGGTAATTTGCGTCTTTCTATGCTAATATGGGACGTTCGCGGCTCTTGTCTGTCTTGTTTTGCGGAACTGAACAAAGAATAAACACATAACTTCAATATCAATTTTTATGACATTAGAATTTGAATAGCAAACAATGGACGGACAGATGGACGGATATAGCTAAAGAAAAAAACATATATAGCGTGACGCATAATTTTTTTATATGATGGACATTAAATCATTATATTTAGGTTCCTTCATTATTTTAGCCTCATTTAACGTAAATGAAAATAAAATTTGTTTTCTATTTCTAATGTTTAATTTTCGTTAAATTATTTGATAATCGTTAGCATTTTTTATTTCTTTTTCTTTTAACTTATTATCTACTAAATTTTTCTGAGTAAAATTTATTTATTATATTATATTTTAAACATATTTAAAAAAATAAACGGAAAATAAAAAAAAATTTAGTTTTTTAATTCTTACAGAAAGGCTAAACGAATGGTAACGGATCTACACGCATTTTGTATGGTCTAGTTCCACTTACATAGGAAATCATACTACCTTTTATGTCCTTAAATTAAGACCTTTTATATGTAACAAGTACAAGCACTATAGTAGGCTACGGCCCGCTCCTAAAAACTTAACATTACGGGCGTTAAAGGGAAGTGGTAGAAAAAGTTGTCCGACCCTAAAAGCTTTCAATAGCATTTACCCTTGCGCCAAAATACGTCAATGTGCTAAATTTTATTAAAATGTCCGAAAAACTTTATTTTGAGCACAAGAAAACAAGGCGAAGGAATGGACAGACAAGCACGGTCGGTTTGAAAAGTGATGCTACTTTTTCCTTTTTTTTCTAATAGTAGTATGGAAGGACAGTTTTTTTTGAAGAGATCTTCTTGGTCTATCGCTAGAGGTCACAGTTTTGTATTTTTCTGCTTGAACTAGAAGTTTTTGTAAAATGTAGCTCAAAATCTAGATTTTGAGCTTTTTCTTAAAAAATTCGTAGAAAAAAATCCATGGGTTCGGAAAATTTTAATTTATTTAAATAATCCCAGGATGCTCCTCAGAGAATTTTCTTTTGAAACTCCAAGCATTTTAAATGATCCGCTTCTTTAGTTGAAATGTAATCATAAAGAAAATGTTTTGCCTCTAATTTTCATCATCCAAGGCAATCAGGATGCCTGCAACACGACGCTACGGAATATGCTCGAAAAAAAATACTTTTTCAACTATTTGAACTTTCATTTTACAAATACAAAAACTCGCATGTGGGAAATTATTTCTTCTTCGCATCTGCCAATAGTCATTTCATTTGATTTCAACGAAAATAATTTTCAAACGGCTTTCGAGTTATAATAACCTCGCTTTCTTCGTCACTATACAATTAAAAATAAGAAAATTTTAATTTCTTATTAAAAATATTTCAATATTTATTTGTTTTTATTTATTATTTCAGTTGGGATGCAAGCTTACGTTAGGTATTTCAGTAGAAACTTATGTTAAATACTTAAATCGCTCATGAAATCGCAGATATTCAACATATCAGTATTATTGAGTTTTGTTTTTTTAACGGAATTATTTAATGCTTTGGCTGAGGCAGATAATATCTTTTTCCATTTATCCAAAGATTGATAGTTTTTATCATTCGAGCAATAAATAACTTCATTAATATCTTCTTCCAACTTGTAAGTGCAAATGGCCGAAAAGTATTTATCCAAATTCTTCAATGCCTGAGTACGCAATTCGTCGTTACGACATACCAAATTTATGATGAAAACGCCTTTAGAACCAATAATGCTTTTAATATTTGTTAAGACATTTGTTTCTAGAAAACTTGAAGGGGGGCAACTCATGCCCAATGATATGTCTTTACTATCTACATCAAAAAGAACTGCATCGAACGAAATGCCTGATTTGAAATGTAAAATTTTAAAATATATATATGCTTTCTTATTAAATGTTAAATGTGATTGAAATAATAATTACCTTCAGTTTTGCATTTCTCCAAAAATGACAAACCGTCATCGATCACTATACACAATCGATCATCTTGTTTTAATTCGAAATATTGTTCGGCCACCTCCAACATGATCGGATCAATTTCTACGGCTGTTACACGTATACAACTGAAATTTAAACGATTATCATTTACTTGGGAATTGTACCACTGCTAAAATATTTTTCATTTTTTTTTCTTAACAAACTGACTTTAAAACTTTATGCAAAAAACTGCATAGCCCACCGCCTCCTAGACCAAGCACAAGCACATCTTTTAATTCATTATTTTGATTACCGGTTAGAACAGACATTTGCACGCCCACTGACATATACAGATGATGTTGACAGGCCAGGTAACCGAAATCAATTTTTTTGCGTTCTTTTTTACCTTTTCCTTTAACTAAAGAGAATAGATTTCCATAAAAATATTTGCTTCAAATAAAAAGTTACGCAAATCGCTTACTTTTTTTAACTAAAGCCTCCGATTGGATCACAGATTGATTATTTAAGAATATTAAACGTCGAAACAATTTACCACTGGAGCCTTCGACTTCTTCTACACGAAAATCGCCAGAGATCTTTGAAGAAGCACAAACCAAGGTTTCTCGCTTACCCACATCGGACCCCAAAGACAAAAATGGAATCTACAAAAAAAAAAAAATAGCTCGTAATTATCATTAAAATAAAATAACAAAGCAAAGTGTGAGTTTACTGGATCTGTTAAGCCAAATGGAGCTAGATTTTTAATACTATCAGCTAATTCTGCTTTTACGGCATCCAAAGATTTATATTCCTGATCACGATGTAATAGCACAACAACTAAACGCTGGTAATTAGTTGAAGCCAATAATTTTTTACGCCCCTCAGGCGTGGCAAACAGCCAATCCACTTCTCTGAAAAATAATTATAATTGAACGCAATTGATAGAAAGAATAGTTTGTTCAATTCACCTTCCTTGTGGTATAATAAAAGCGGCATATCTGCCCAAACCTCTAGCCGGAGGTTGATCCAAAATATGAAGTGTGAAGCGGGGCAAATCTTCCCCAAGTTTACATAAATCCATAGTTATTTCATTGTGACCTAAAAAAAAAAAAAGATATAATAATAAATAAAAGTAATTTAAACAAAAAAAATTTATCTACATTTTAAGGAGCTTGCCATCACCTTTTACACAATATCTAAACTATTCAAAAATGCCATAAGACAGTCTTGTGAAAGAAGAATTTATGAATGAATCAAAAATTCGCTTTTCATCCATAGTCATAGAATCGTAAAACGAGCACTTCAAGACCAATAAACAATCTCTAAACTATCAAAAAAATGTACAAGAAAGTGATTTTTCGGAAGGAAAATTTATGAATAAATCAACAATGCGATCTTCGGAGCTTAATCGTCAAATCGTATACCAAATATTTCAATGTAGAAAAAGAAATTCGAGTTGAAATTTGTTTTAAAAACTGTTCTGTCAAGCACACAGGTATTCTCTTTAAAATTGGAGCTTTAAACGTTTTTTGCTATGATGCTCATTAGATTTCCCTCTTAAATATTATGAAAAGTTGGACGAATCAAATGTCCCATGTAACATATCGGCGTAATTCGCCGAAATGCGACGCACATCTTTGTGAACATAACTAACCTGCTATACTATTGCGTGCTAAGCCATTGCACACTAGAGCAGCCTTTTGTATAGAGACTACCGCATTCATTAATTCTTCAACCGTATTTAAACGCTGTATTTTATCACTGGTTAGGCAAAATTCTAAAATCTGCAAGTAGAACGTTAAGAAAAATCGTAAACTTGTATATGAATATTCACCGGTGTAGGTAGACATTTGAATTTTGTAGCCAGCACCAAAAATATGGGCATTGTTATATTTTCTGGATTATAAGCGTTCTTCTCGCGATTAGCATTTTCAGCATCCCGGCAATGAACAATGCGTAACATAAATGAATGTTTAGGAAAATAATCCAAAATATATTTTAAAATGTGTTCCTGCAGTAAGGTTACGCACAAATAACGTCCACCAGATCTTATCATTTTAAAAGATTACTTTCGTTAAATCAATTTAAATTAAATAATTTAGAATATTTTCTCACTGACTTCATAGTTCTATTTATTTCGTTGAAATATTTTTCAACGGTAAGTTTCACCGGCTCTGAATCGTCAACGAACAAAGCGTCCAAGGTACCTTTATCGAAAGCTACAGAAAAATAATCATTCTCGAAACTCATTTCTGTAGCATCCATTTGTAAAAATTTCATATCACTACGATTATATGAATTCAATTCCAGCATCTTCTTAACCGCTACCGCGGAGATATCGATATTGATTATATCTCTGTAACAAAAGAATCCTTCTTATTTTTTTTTTAAATCCTAGTTGAAAGATCGCTACTTACTTAAAACCGGCATCATACATATCCATGCTTAAGTTAGAATTACCACAACCTAACATTACAATTTTATCTGTAGTCTTAACATATTTGTGTATTTGTTCACACAGCTCCAAATATTCACCGTACCTAAAAGTGTGGTGTGAAAAAAATGCACTTTCAGTTTCAATCAGCAATTAGATTATTTGCGTACCATTCGAATGCTTTTCCTCCACGTTTCTTAAAGAAAGCATTCCAATAATCGGTTTGGGCAAATTCTTCATAAGATTTCGGCAATAAATTCATGTCGTATCCAATAAAATAAATTTTAATAAATCAGTGGAAAAAGAAACGTTCTGTTGACACAAAAAAAAAGAAGCGTCTTCCTCTATAAGATAAAATAAATTGTCCGGCGTATAAATTAAAAACATATGGTTTTTTGCAACTGTATGCGTTTGCAACTACTTGCATGTGAAAGAAGACAGGTACGTATTATAAAATAGTTTGCATTTGGTAACATATATATATAAAAAAGAAAACAAGATTTTTAACTGCTAGCATATCCGTTAGCCATTTTTACAAACAACTATGCAAAAAGGTTGTACCACAAATCAGAGCAGAGAAAATACATAAATGTTTATCATCTATAAATAATACTTAGATTTGGTTAATTTGGACTACAACTGAGGACATAGAACGATCTTGAGAAGTCTATGGTAATGTTGTCTATGGTAATATATGTTTTAGACGAAACTAGTGATGTTGATTTCAGCATTTTGGATTAAGGATTCTAAAGTAGCGATACGATGTCAATAAACAAGATTACAGAATATATTTTTTCACTGGATTGCGTATTATTTTTTAATGTTGGCAGTTTTGCCATCTTTTGATTAGTGACATAAAATGGAAAAAAAAACTAGGCAGCATTGCTTAAAGAAGTTTATTTTATAAAAGAAGAAAAAGAAAAATTATAAAAAAAAAGTAGCTCTGCAAAATTTCAGTGAAAATTATACAATAAATGAACAGATAATGTAATGCTTAATTAACTCTGAATGGCTTTGTATTGATATGAGGAATTCCCTCTAGGGAGACGTCCTAATAATAAGGAAGAAGGAAGCAAAGTATGATAAAATCGTACGCCCGCAAACCAGTGACTTACTGATAGGAATACCGTAAAAATTATAAAAATATATTTTAAATAGTTTATAACGTTAGCCAAAAGTCGAAAAACAAATGTCAGAAAGGCAATAGAACACAATATCCAACGGAGATACGATGAATTTAGAAAACACAATGTCTCGTCCCGATTATGAGCAAACAATTTTACATCATAGCTACTTACTAGTTTTATTGCGAGGTGTTGGTCCTTCCAAACCGCGCACCTTGCAGAAAGCTTTCGATAAAGTACGAGGGGTAAATAATGTCAAAATTACAGGTCAGTATAGGGAATGTTTAATGAAATTTGTTATTGTTCTCTCACCTTGTTGCTTGTTGCAGATTCCAATGGCTTGATTCGTGATATCTGGGTGCGTTATATTCATGATCATCCTGTGGAGAATAATGATTGGGGTGACTTTCAAACGCATAGACGTCTTTTAGGTCTGGTAACAATTGGAAAATTTGAAACTCAAATCGAGTTGAATGAACTATGTCGTCAGCATGAGTCTTTGAAAGTGCGTTATGGTGGCACTCTCTATGAATCTCGGGCTATATTTTTCGGTCCTCCTATACTAGAAGAGCCTGCGATTGCTTCTTCATCAACAACAGTGGCAAATCATAATGATCTGGAAACAATTAAAGAAAATCCCTGCCCAGAGATTAAGATTTCATTGCCCAAACGTCTGCAAGACGAATATACAACACCATCTAATTTCAAAGCTCAAGCTTTCTTTTATAGAGAGAATGATTTATACGAAGACTTGGAAACACATATAGTTGATTTCGTTAATGGGCTCTTTTGGATATTGGAATCTCGACGCTTAGAGAGATCACGTGAAAAGCCGGAGAAATGCAGTTTACTCACAGCACCATTTGAGAAACGCGAAGTTGTTGGCTTGGATCGAGATTCACGCAATAGCAAAAAGCGCATAACTGGGAGAACATTGAAAAATTTGGCTGATTTATCCCTCCAGGCAGGGCTAATAGAAGATGCTCTCAGTCTTTATCATAACGCCTGTGAAACTTTAAAATCAATTATTGACTTTTTATGGGAGGGTGCTGCCGAAGAAGGACTCTGTGCGGCATCAGCTTTGCTGTTGTATCCTCATCTCAGGACCGAGGAGACGTTGCACCGTAATGCCTCGCTTCAAGTTGGATCGCCTTTGAAAAATACCCCAGAAAAGTGGAGATCCAGTGACTTGACAAAACGTGTTACTACATCCGACAAGCACAATCATGAACACAGCGACATATTGTCCCCACCACCGCATTCCGCATCTACTTCCTCGGTATCATCAATTTTAACCAATTCCACTTTGTCTCAAACATCCAGTAGTTCGTCTTCAACTTCCACGTCCACCATTTCGGCAGCTCATCCACGAGGACAATATAGTGAATTACCAGGCAATATATTAAAAGCTGAAGAAATACCGATTTATTTCCACAAAGCTATTATTAACTATAGCAAATACGGTTACGCGGCAGTGGTGGAGATTGAGGCGTCATTTAAAGCAGCCCGCATTTCAATAGAGCAAAATCGCCCGCTGGATGTAGCAATGGTTTTACAAAATGTTTTGTATATAAACCATAGTTTAACTGAAAAGGAACTTATTAGAATGTTTGAAATGATGACCGCGCTCTACCAACAAGTTGGTTATATGCGTAAAGCGGCGTTTTTTCAACGTTTGGCTGCTCTAAAGCACGTTCATCAAAGTGCAAACCAGTCGGACTTCATGCATACCTATCGTCTTATGTTGTCCAGTTTTCCCGGTTACATGTTGTCACTGGATCCGATGGAAGTTCTTGAAAGTAACTCTGGTTGGCCGTCAATACAAATCGATTTTCTGCAAAGTTTAATAACAGCGGCACGCAATTTAGGCCAATCAACTCTGGCCACGAGGCATATGACTTTTTTGTTGCAAACACAATGGCATAATATGAAACCAAAGGAACAAAGTGAAATGGCTGTGCAATTAAAGGTTCGCTTTCTATTTGAAAAAACTGTACTTTACCCAATTAAAAAAAATTGTTTGCCTTCTTTCATGTAGAATTTGAGTGCGCAGTGTGAAGGATCGCCGGTGCCTTTATTCTTGGAAAATGGCACTGTTATACCACCGGCCAATCTAACAGATATACCGTATTGCTTGGACTTCAGTGTAAAAGATTTGCCTGCACATCTGCGACCTCAGCGTTTAAAAATCGATAAAGCTGAAAGCGGACCATTTCTATTTACACCATTGCAATTCAATTCGATTGATCGGCGAGATAAGAATAAGGACAAGAATAAGATTGGTAATATGTTTGCGCTTTAAACTAATTATCACAACTGACGTTACTACACATTTCAGCCTTTTGTTGGGTACAAAATAATGTAAGCGAAGTCGCCGTTCGTCTACGAAATCCGTTGCCTTTCGAAGTTATTGTAAACGATATGCGTTTATTAACTAACGGCACTGTTTTCAAATCCCTGTCGCAAACTATAACTTTACAGCCCCATACACCTACTAATGTAACGTTACACGGTACACCTTTAGAAGTCGGCCAGTTGGATATTCAGGGCTATAGCACCCATACATTGGGTGTAAAATCAAATTGTCGTCTGAAACATATGAAGAATAGAAAATTTCCCCTCAATTATTTGGTCAACGTAATACCAGCACTACCTTGCATTTCCGTCAAGACATCATTACCGCAGACGGCTACATTTAGTAATCTGGCTAACAAGGACCTTGTGATAACATCAGCTAGTCTGACTCTTTACAACGGAGAGTCTTCTTCCTGCGTGATAACTGTAACAAATGAGAGTTTAGTGCCTATAGAACATTTAGAATTGAACGTAACGTCAAATGTCGCACAAGAAATGCAACAAAAAATCTTTGTAATCAATGAAGATGACATCCAGGTACGACAAAAAGAGTAATTTTTTACGATGACCATTTATAAAAAAAAATGTTTCTTTCCTAACCAAAGTCAAAGTTACCCATTGCTGCTCAATGTAGCATAGACTTTAAAGTAATTATATTTGCTGAAGCCGATTTTATATGTCCCGGCATTATCAATCAACAAGCCACCACCTCAATGCATTCCGCCAGCACTCTAAACAATCCGTCATCCTCTTATGATAGCTCAGCGTCTTTGACAATAGCATCAGGTCATGTCAGCCTACCACTGAGAGGAGGATCACCTAATAGTTTTCAACAAATCCAAATGCAAAGTAAACGTAATGATACCGGCTACAGTAGCTTTCGTTCGATTCCTTCAAGTGCCCATCAATCAGCCGCTGCATTAAATTTATCTCCTCTGGTTGCTGGATTAACTGCGATAAATTCTTCTAAACCTGTCGAAGCACAATTACGTTTAAAGTATTCAGGTGGTGAAGCACTGCCGGAAGGCTATTGTCGTCAATGTGCAATATCATTTAATTTGGAATTTTTATCGAGTGCTCAAATAACCAGTTGGGATGTTTTGCCGGCAGAAATGTAGGCGATTTTTCCTAACATTTATGTAATTCATAGAAAAATTATCAAAAAATTTTTATTCTCCCTTGCAGTCCTTCACAATTCTATTTAGTTTTGGATATAACGAACTTAACTGCTCAAGAAATGTCGCTCAACTATACTAATCATAAGAACATTTTAATCGAAGCCAAAGAAAGTTGTCGCGTTCCCATTCCCGTCGATCGCTGCTCCCTGGAACAAGTATACGCTGTTCGAGAAGCCGAAATCGCTGAGAATTTAGAGAAAGGTTTTATATTTTATCAGGCTAATGATTAAAATTATTTCCTTACATTTCCTTATTGTTTACAGAACTTTGTTTTCGATCTCAAACGGTTTCATTCAACGATTCGGTCAGCCGACTTTGTTCTAAACATATAGCGGAAAGAGTGAAAATAAATTGGCTTCTCACTGGCACCAATATTCGTGGTATAGCATCGCTGAAAGGCATCATCTTGACGCAACCTATGATTGATTTATGTACGGTGTCCCCTTTGCAGTGGAGTAAGTCATTTATTAACAAAATAGTGACTAGTTGTTCATGTTTCGTTTTCTTGGCATCTTCTTTCAATTTTCTGGGACAATAGGTCAAATGCCAACTCGATATTTGTTATTCAAATCTTAAAATATGTGTAATGAACCGAAAACAGGCTCAAGTTTTGTATTGTCAAATCTTGGCATAGTTTATGTTCGTTCGCGTTTGTTCGGTACACTATTTCAAGTGTTTTTTATATCTACCGCAAGAAGATTAGTGTATTAGCTAATTAGCTAATTTTGCATCATCATTTGTAAGTTGAAATCAGATGTGGGAACCGAATAACATATGTATACATACGTAAATGTATGTAGTCTCTTAATTTAAACCTGTTGGTCTTGTTTCTTGGATCTTTTAAACTTTAGATGTTCTAAAGTGATTTTAAAACAAGTAAAAATATTATAGTCGGCCACGGCCTATCATCAAATATCCCACATCACTTCGCTTCACACATTTATTCATATAACGATTTGCTAAAATAAAGGGTTATACGAGAAGTGGTTGAAAAAGTTGTCCGATGCAAGTATATTCAGTAACGCTCATCATTAGGTCAGTGTACCAAATTTCATCAAAATATCGTAAAAAATGGTGACTTTTAGATTGAACACAAGAGTATAAGACGGACGGATGAACATACAGGCCGATAGAAAAATAGGCTTAGATATAGTGAAAGGTGAGTCTATTTCAAGTCCTTCTGGATGTTGTGTACATCCGTACATACTTAATATACGCTTATACCGCAAGTGGTGTGGAATATAATTAAGCACAAGTGGGAATGAAATCAAAATAATTGTTCCTCTTGTGAAAATTATTGTTGCAGAAACGATATAAGATCCAAAACCTGTTCAGGGAGTAACGTGTGAAGCAATAGACAGATGCGTATATATCCTTGGTCAATAAATATATACCACACGTTTATCTGTTGATATAGACATTGCGACCTAAAAACTTTTCTTGGAAAAACGAACTTCGTCTAGAATCATTCGGTATCATTTACGACGGGTTGATTTCGAAAATCGGCCCAAGACGGACTGTGCGAATATGATTTTACACAATCACCCATTACCCAGTCGTATAAAAATATCCTTTAAAGTATGTACGATATATGCGATATGCTTTATAATCTCGGTGCATCGCGTAATTGACAATCGGCGAATCTAGGAATCGAATATTATACGTAGGCTAGGTAGCGATAATAAAAGACTCGGTATCTTTCTTGTCTTAAGTTATGATGACATAGTTGCTAGGCATCAACTATCATATTCAAGCTAAATTTATTTGTTATAATCTTTCGAGCGTTTTCTGTTTTGATTTTAAAACTTGATTGTACATTTTTTTTTATTTCGAAAGGTATCTTATTCAAGAATCAACCAATGCAACCCCAATCAGAGATCATTTGTGTGGCAGGACAAAGCTCAATACTCAGCATAGATGTGCGCAATCAATCATTACATCCTCTTAGAAACCTGACGCTGACAATAAAATTCTATCAGGATTATTTAAATGGCATTGAAAACTACAGTTTGGAAACACGAGTCGCCGTATCGGGTCCAAATAGGTAAAACGAAATCATTATAATAATGTAAAGTGTCTCCAAATGCAAAACAATTTTTTTTAAGTAGTTAACTGCCTTCGTCGTATGCGTATGCAGTGTTAAACCAAACTCTCCACCATCACATAAAATAGAATTTTCACGTTCCACGAAATTGCAGAGAATACCAAACTTTTTATAATCTTCTGTCTATAAAGCTATACACGAACTATGCACCCTATTTCTGATTAAATTTTATATGTCGTTTCATAAAACTAGATGAACAGAGTATTTTACTAGAAATATTTGATACAACTGAGATCTTTTAGGTCTAGTTTTATTTCATAATCCTGTTGGTGCTAATGATATCATCCTTCCTTTCATTCACTACTTATATACGATCTATGGATCCAAGTGCTCATTGCTTTATTCTAAAAGTGAGACGATATGCTAATTATTGCTGTGTGCGAAAAATCTTCGCATTGCATTTATTCTTTATCGAATCATATTCAGCATCGGAAACTGAAATATATGATCTATAGAATCGTTTTGTAACAATCAGAAATATCGAGAATGACAATAGAGTCATTCCTACTTAGCGTGTAATATTTTTAAACCGAAATCTAGTCTTGCTTGGTTTACATTAATTACATATGGGAAAAAAAGCAGCAACACTCGCATCATTTCCCCTTGTAACGCTCAGAAATAAATAAGAATTGCGCGGTATATGGGTTTTGCTTGCCGGATATATAGTTCCTTTTCAAATCGAAGCTTTTCTTGACTTAGACCTTTGCAATGTTCAGCAGATTGAAAATGAATGTAGAAATGTGGATATTCTCATAATTAAAATAATCCATAAAGTTTGAAATTTATGTTCTTATGGCAAACTTGGGAAACAAGGAGAGCAGGATAATCTACTTGCACTAGTCGTATTTCACGAATATGTTTGAACCAACCAAAAAATGTAATAAGGCGATCAGAAAACCCATCAGATCCCTAAATTAGGGATACAGTTAAGATTGTGTTGAACTGATCATGTTCTAAGGCTCGTCGGAGACTCTATAAACTATATAATAAATCAGGGAAAAGGCGCTTTATTATTGTAATTGAAAATATTTTCCTCATCTGTTATTAGTCTCTTTAAAAAATGGCGCGATCGCATCTTGTTGCAGCAGCGATTCACTGCTATAAATTCTGCCCATTGTTCGAGCTTCTCTCTATATACAGATTTGTGATTACGGCCTAAAATTATTTTTCGTTCATTATTTTAGGGCAGCGATCTGATGAAGCGATCTATTTTGTTTTTAAGAATTTCATAACTTTTTTAACGGATAGTCGATCAGATTGCGTTGCATCTTTGACCTTGAATCTTTCAGAGTGGAAATGGACAAAATGATAAAAATACCTGCAAAACATTGCAGGCTTGGTGAAAGTGAAATTAGAAAATATATTTTCCTTGAATTTTCAAAATTTTCTTGTCTTTTCTTTAAATATGTATTGAGTGTCGCATTTCGTACTCGCTATAAAACGCCTTGATGAGGTAAGTGCTACCAACGTTACATAACTCTATTCTACTGATATCTAATGGGGGAAAAAAAGAAAGGCACGGAATCTTTCTTGATTCAAGATATTTTTGATTAGCGTCGATTTGGGGATATCTGCCTGTCTACTGTTCGGAGTCAAACTTTATCTCAAATTTTTTTCTAATCACTATCGCTAGATTTGAGCTGATAAAAATCAATCTATTCTTTCACATTATAATTACAAAATTGATGACCCTTATACGGAAGTGTTGATCTGTGAAAATTGGTTAAGCCATTGCAAAGTTGCTAGGTATAAATAAGAAAAAGTCAGTAAATATGGTTTTCAATTTCACAATTGGTTGATCATACAAAAATGCAATTTAACCTGTACGCGCGCAAGTTAGTCGAAGGTATTAAAAGTCTTGACCAGACATTGATAGTTTTTTTTTCCCCTATATCTTTCGTAGCATCTTCATTTCTCTAATGCAGTTAACTAATTGAAAGGAATAAAATAATTCCGTTTAAAAAATTTGCCGTAAATCTTATGAAATTCCTTTTTAACAATTATATCTTTAATTTTCCATTCGCAGAATTCATATACCAATTCTACAAAAGGATCAGAAAGCTCATCATGAATGTTCAGTTTTGTTTTTTACACCAGGT
Source organism: Glossina morsitans morsitans (assembly GCA_001077435.1). Taxonomy (NCBI): domain Eukaryota; kingdom Metazoa; phylum Arthropoda; class Insecta; order Diptera; family Glossinidae; genus Glossina; species Glossina morsitans. Next base: position 44,315 of record CCAG010024026.1, on the reverse strand, counting down.
CGCTTTAAGGCTAGCATACAATGCCATGCAAAACCACAGCCAATTTACAATCAATCGTTGTCACGTTCATGTCCCGTGCCGCAACAAATGAGTTCCGACCTACAAGTCACACTCAATAATGTTAATATCGCGACACAAAGCTATCATGAGCAACAAGAACATATTTGGAAATTTATTCCACCCATTGAAGTCACAGTTGTGGATCATCAGTAGAAAAAAAAAAAAGGAAAACAAAAACACGAACGCATTAAGATAATTTTTTAACATTAACTTTGTATTATAGTTTGATATATTTTTGACTTAAATATAATTGTCTGGTTAGTTACGTGCTGAGCCTTGTTTTTTTTTTAATTTATATTATTTTATTATCTTCCTATCGTCTGTTCGCTTGTCTTTCTATCTGTTTTTTATGTTAATTTTTTTTTAATGGAAAGGAAATATATGCAATTCTAAACTTTTTTTTTTTCTTATATATATTTTTTTTTGTATACTTGTTGAATTCTTATACATATACATTTGTTGTTGTTGTAATATAAACTGAAAACAACGTATAGACAAAGTCTTTAAAACAATAAGCTATTGTATAACCAACTCCTATTTAAAAAAAAGAATAATTATATTAAATTTTTTTTTACAAAATGAAAAAGGCGGGAAAAAAATTTAGCTTAAAAGCAATTGTTAATGAATGCATAAATAAAATGATACATATTAAAAAGTAAAAATCATGTCTTTTTCCATTCCAAAATATATATAATAATTACTTACTGTATAACGTACATATACTGTATATGTATATATATTAATTTTCATCACAAAATAGTAAAATCGTTGCCGCACTATCATGGCCTGTTTTTTTTTTATAGAAAGAGGACCGAAGAGTAAACTAGTGTAATATCAAATTATTATACTATAATCAAAAGTCGCTAGTACTATAGAAGGCATTCATCCTTTACAAATTTTATAGATTCATTTAGCATGGCAACATATTCTTTTTTCGTCGATCTTTTTTGAGTTATGAAAAAGATGGGAAATTTTTTCCATATAAGGACATTGTCAAAACAAAACGTTCGGCCGTGGAGTGAAAAGTGCCAGCGTATTGAATGTTTAAAAAGACACTACCTATAGATTGGACAAAAAACATGCACATAAACCAGACGAACAGTAACAATAATCGGTCCCATTAGGAGTGCAAACAATGTTCCGCTGTTTTCTATCAACGATTAGTAATTTAATTTGAAAGAACGGTACATTGCCTTTTATTCAGAGTAGTATACATCATTGGCTATTTTTACTGCCAGAATGGCTGCATTCGGATACCACCTTGGGAGGAAATTTTCATCTTTCGAGGCTATCCACAAATCGATCAAGTTTTCGGTATGTTTATATGATGAAAACATTGTGCAGACAGACCATGTGCCGTCGAGCGACGCAAATGATAACAGGAGGGGTGCAATGAACGATGAATACGGCGGGTGGGGTAGAACTTCCCATTCAGAAATTGTTTTTCACTGATGCAGTTAAGATAATGAAAGCAGCTTACAAGCGGAAATAGAAGTCTATAACTTTAATGACAATTGATCTTTTACAAGCTATCACTTCGTACAACACATAAACTTTTATGAATATTTCCACACGATTAAAAATGAACTCAATTTGCAAAGGAAATGCTAGAAAAAATGCTTGAAAAGGAAAACAACTGCTTTTCAATTATGTTCATCAATGCATAAAATCAACAAAAGTTTATTGCATAGATTCAAGAAAGATATTAAATATCTATAACGCGGACAGAGAATTAAGTTAACATAGTTTGAAAATAATTTAAAACTTGCTTATAAATTTTACTTTCAAGATTAGCAAAGTATACGTCGTATTCACAATTAAGCTCAATACATACCATTAATTCTAACGTATCTACAGATGGCGCTTTGCTAATTTTAGGATTAATTTTAAGCGCCTCAAAAAGTTGCATAAGCTTATGTTGGTCGCATTCATAATTGTCTGCTAATATATTTTTAGCCGCTATGCGCAAATGTTTATGGAATTTTTTAAAGTAATTGTGACGATCGCAAAGCGATATACCTGGAATTTCACCTAGCGTGGACTCGGTAAATTCCCGGTAAGTTTTAAATTTATGGTAGCGTTCCGCTTCAATCTCCTCAATTTTATCATCTAACTGCATTATTTGCATATCTCGTTCCAAAGGTTCTGTGTTATGCTATTGAAAATATGAATAATTTCATAAAAGGACTTTTATTGATCGATTTTTTTATAATGTTTATTTGAAGCAACTTACATCTTGGATCACAACTAACATGGCTAAAGCAGCCTTTTGGCGAGCATCTTTTTTCTTTTCAGACATTCCAAATCTTTTAATCGATGCTAAGGTACAAAGCGCAATAAATTCTGGAGCATCTGGTGTACCACCTTCCTGTACCATTTCAAATGTGGGCAATGGATGCTGGTGCTGCACACAATAATCCCTCAATACCGCAATCATATCTGTAGTTGGTATTTCCGTTTGTTCGACTTGCGGGATCTCATCAATGTCTGGGTGCCGTAAACGTAGTTTCTTAATTATATTAGAAGCAGCTAGATGCTTGGCATCCCTTTTCGAACGTCCGTTGCCATCCGCCTCAACTTCCATTACTGTAGCTCTGCAAATGAAAGAACCGCTCTCTGAATCAATCCATTCGTAAGTAGGGGCAGATATTTTATTTTTTGCACAATATTCCTGCAAAGCTGACACCGACGACTTGCCAACCATTAAAGGTGAAATAAATATGTCCACAAAAGTAAAAAGAAAACTGCACAATTAATGTAAGAAAATATTAAATAATGCTGTCAATAAATACGATTACTGTAATCGATTACGTTAAAAAATTAATGGAATTGCTAACAACGAGTTCCAAGCAAGCAGTAATTATATCAGCTGTCTTGCTAAACAATTTTGAGATGAGATATTACTATTTCTCAGGTAAGTTCGCGCCTAATCATTTGCATATTTTGATTAGCACACTTGTAGACAAACAGAAACAGAAATCAAATTTGAGGATTTCTCTTTCAACCATCGGGCCTGATTACTGTGCAAATTTTGATTGCGTTATCCACTTACGAGCTTTTAATTTTCTTTTAAATCCAGTTTTAATCCAATCACCGGCCGATCAAAAAGGTAAAGTGTAAGTTACATTTACGAGACAGAGGAAAAATCAGAGCTAAATTGGATAAGAATGCTATAATCAGTCAAGACCGGTCTTTAAGTACCCTACGCCATTCCGCTTAACTGATAATACACCAAAAATTATACATTAGTACACTTGCTGGTGTACGTGCATAACTTTCATGAAAGCGCTTATATTGGAGGATACTTAAACGGCAATGAGGTTTAAATTTAGCAAATTTAATTTGCTTGTCAAGTATTTTATTATTTTCCAATTACTTTAGTCATGACAAATCACAAATTAGGCTTTGTCGCTATAGAAGAGTTTACTTTCATAAGAACCCTTCGATTTATATAATCTATCTGGCCCAAATTCCCTCTGCTTGATTTACTAAGGACGGATGCTCATCACAAAATATTAAAAATCAAACCTATTTGGCATGTAAAGGCTTATTCTTCATTAAAATCCTTACATATGTTCGGATCTACAAAATAGGTGTACGTGGTTCAATATCTGCAAGGTTATTTTTTATTTCAAATTATTATTATCAATGAATTTTTATCAAGAAGTATTGAAAAGTAGGCCTTTTTAGCATATAAAGATTCAGTTTCCATAGGAACGGTTATATGCCAAGGGTTTCAAAGAGTTGGCCCATCCGAGCTAATGCTTTCACATCAATTTATAATACCGATATACTATTACTCATCGATCTTAGTCGCGAAATTCTAAAAATTGCAATAATTTTTCTTATAAAAACCTATCACGAGAAGGCGATCCGTACCATTTTCAATAGCGTTCGCGCTGCAGCTAAAACATGTCAATATACCAAATTTCTTCAAAACTCCTTCAAAATTGCGACCTGTGGATTGAACACAAGCATATATGGACAGACATCAATTGGCGAGACAAGCTTAGCTTAGTTTAGAATCATTTTCTAAATCGGTCGGTATAACAAAACGTGAGTCCATCTCAAATCTAAAGGTTTTACAACTATGCGCACGAACTTAATATATCCTGTACCACAAGTGCAGAGTATGAGATGACAACTTTTCGATAACAACGTTGTATTAATTGTATTTTTTTTACCTTCGCTAAACTTTCAATTGTGAAATAGGGACATAACCGTCGTTACAAAAATCAACAACTCATTCGGAGCGGACGCAAATATAAAAAAATTGTAATAACTAGTCAATGTTATGCAAGCAAAGCTAAACATTTAAAAATTGAAGCTGACGGTATAAAATTATAAAAAGTTGTGACTAACTACAAACTTCTTCAGTAATCATAAGATTAGTGAAGCCCAAAAATTAATTCACAAAAAAAGAAAGAAAAGAAATAGGAGAACTCCTAAAGAATAAGTCAAATAATAGTCAAAGATCTTTCGCACTGTGAAAAAAAGGAGAAAAATTTTGCAGGTAAGAGAATTTATAACCTAAAAATTTTAAAAATTCCATTATTGACATTAAAAAAAGAGAAAAAAAAAAGAATGAACCAACAAGGTGTTAATATTTAAATGACAATCGACACGTAAATAATAATGACAAATGTACATCTCTAGACGTGAAATTCTTAGAGACACAATAGATTCAGAAGTCTCTTTGACGTCTATTGCAACGAATACTTTTTTGCTCTGGGCAATGTACAAAAAAAAAGTGTCGATGGAAAATTTGGATAGTAAATTTTTCTATAATTAATATGAGTCAAAATACTACAAACCCTATTTCGAGTATATCTTTGTTTCGTCTTACCCACGCACCATCTTTTGAAAGATCATTTGAATGAAAAAAGTAGAGGCAGAGGGTGCATACTGTCACGGTAGGTCGGTATAAATTCTCGAATATATCTCCCCATTCAACTTAGTGAAGTAAATTTGGCATTCACCAAAGATGACTGCCATTTTTCTGGGAAGTTTACGTTTTGTGTTCACTGATTCGAACGTTGAAATGAATTTCGCGGTCTTTCACTACATCTCTGGTAAACGGCTGATAGTAATAAAATTTGAAAACAGCTAATCGCGTATGGAAAATTAGCTTTCGCATTCAAGCGAATGCTAACTTTTAGCTACGTGATTACATAAAAGCTATTGTCTTACGAAGGATTAAAGGGTTTAATTTTCCATAGGCCAGTCGCTTCGTTCGGCTACCGAAGCGGCTTATGGTAAAAATCGACAATTACGAGGACAATCAAAATTGCTCGAGGATGCAACATCTGACTAGAAATTGCTTTATGTCTAGTATAAGACATTTTCTGACTGCATTTGTTTAAGATATCAGTTACTTGAGAATTTGCATGGCGAGCCGCTTTTTGAGGACGTGGTTCTCTAAACTATTAATTCTAATCGTTATTGTAAATTAGTGGAATTACTTAATGATGGCTTAAAGAACTTAATAGTATGTCTGGGTAATACTGGATTTGGGATCGCTAAAGCTAGGGGCATGACTAGGAAACGAACTGTAGACTGAATGGGCGGACATGCATACTCAAAAATGGACAGAGATTCCGCAAAGTATACCTAGTAAACTGACAATGAGCATGTTACGTGAGAGTGAGTACCTGACGTACAAGGGGCGAATATTTGCTTCTTTAACTCTTGTGTTACGAGATATATTAAGCTTTCGCGGATGTATGCAATACACAGGAGGACTTAAGATAGACGTACTTTTTTTATTGCCGATCGATTTAAAGTGTGATTCTAAGCTTATCTGTCCGTCTCCTGTATTCCACTTCCACTTCTCAATTTCTGAGTTATTTTGATAAAAGTAGAAAGTAGTAAAACGATTTAAAGTAATTCAGATCGAAGAACTTTACCGATCGTTCCCCACATAGCACGTTATTTTGAAAACTCGCTATATGAAAAATATTGTCACTTTCAGAATTTCGCCAAAAGGCTCATTTAACCCGAATTTGTCAACCTTCTGTCATATAAAGAGTCTTACGAAATCTGAATAGTAAAAAGACCTCAGCTTCAATCTTTCTTTGTGTAAAACCGAGTAGGTTTACTTTTTGGACCCCACTCAGTTTCTATGGACAACTTCAACATAGCTTGTAATGGACAACTATATGTGGGAAAAATGTCCATGTCTTGATATTTTATGAGAAAAAATGTCTCTTAAGAGGAATTTGATATAAAATCCGACTTGTGTCATAGGTATAAAGTGAACGAATAAATAGCGGGAGTGTTAACAATGTATTTAGTACTCAACTTCACTTTGTTATCGGGTAATGATCCACATGTAAAGTCAGCGCAGGCCAATAATAGCAAAAACTTTTTTTAGCTAACTCTTTTTTTAAAGAAGAAGACCGCTGTGAAAAATGTCGCTTTTAGCACATATTAAGGGAGGGGAAACATGCTTAATGAAGACTGCAGGGTCTTTGATGAGTATGAATGTAATGTATGTTGAATATTCTTGCGCGATTGCTACAAAGTTCACTATTTTCAGCGAACGGGTGTAAAGATTTTAACCGAACTGTTTTACACAAATACTTGGTTTCGCTAAATTGTACACAACTTTGTACACAAAATTCTTATATGAGAGAACTGCATTTCTTTTTGTCTCTAGATTTCATAATCATACATATATTAATACAGAATAGTTTATTGATCATTCCAGTACGTCATGGATACGTTGCCGGATACACAATGTGACAAGAATACTAAAGCATCTAGATTTCCAAATGAGATATGGGCAAAAATTTTCAGTAATTTATCGCATGGAGACTTACTGCAGGTCAATTTAGTCTGCAAAGCGTGGTACCATGTGGCTTGCATGCCTCAACTGAAACGTAAATCGAAGTTGGTCATTACTAGGCACAACGTAAGAGATGTTTGTGGTTTCCTGGATTATAAAGATTTGAAATATGAAAACGTACTTGTGCTGGACAAGTACTGGGGCGAGGCAAGTAACGTCGAATATGCATATTTGTTCAAAATTTTTGATTCTTTAGCGTCGGATGTTGCTTGTCTAACGCTTTATCAACCAGAAACTCTCTTAGCGCTTAACAATGTTTTGCCAAACCTAAGGACGCTGGATATTGAAAATATGTTAATCGACGATGACGTTTTGGTGGACTTCACTAAATTTCCTAATCTTAAATCAATATCGATGCCTCAGATTTGTGATGATTATCTAATGCGTCGGTTGGTTTTGAGTTTGGCGCAACCGCCTCGATTAGGCTTAGAAAAATTAAGCCTTTTTCTCTCTGCTGACTGCTTGGATGTACTATCAATGTGTGCATCTTCATTACGTTGGCTTACGATTGGTACAAGCATATGGGCACAAACAATTCCGACAGATCGAGCTCGATTGCAAGAAACTTTTGCAAAATTTACTCAATTAGAGGTATTGGATATATATGAAATTGAAAATATCGAAGACGCAAGACTTATTTTAGAAACGCTGCCAAAGGAAAATTATCTTAAAACATTACGTTTAAACCTCAGTTACGATGAAAATTTACTGGAATTAATTGTACGAAAATGGCCGGATTCCTTAGAGTGTTTAGAGTTAGGTTGCTGCAACTTAACACAAACCAATGTTAAACAGCAACTAAGTTTGATTAGCGGAAAATTGCGTCGTTTTCATTTATGTGAAGATGGAATAGGTTCAGAAGAACTCCTTCATATCATAGCACCAAAAAAGAATAAAAAGTTAAATGAATTGAAAATCCATATATTCCACCTGACCGGACCATTATTTTTCCTTATCCTAGTTGAACGTCTGCCCAATTTGACTAGTCTTGAGTTGGAGAGATGTGCCTCAAAATTAACCGATGAAAATTTGAGTTACATTTTTCGTTACCTCACACAATTACGGATACTTTGCGTAGGACCATGCTCCAGCGAGCTACCTATAACACACCTTTCCTCAAAACCTAATATTGCTAATTTAAAGCATCTTCAAGCACTTCGTTCATGTTTCTGTCCCATTAAGGTACTTCAAGGTTTACATTTAGAATTTGAATTCAAAGAATTAAACCATCTTCAGGTGCATTACTGTAAAAGAAGTGGTCAACCCTCTTTTCCGATGCTTATGGATACTAGCCAGTACCTTCCTGCTCTTGAATATGTAGGCATTAAAAATTTGAGAGTCGACAAGGACTATAGCCAAGAAATTTGTAAGAGTTTTCCGCGTTTGAAACGATTTTTGAAACGATTCTTTGAAATAGTGGCATACCCACGCATACACGAAACTTGAAAATGATTACAAAAAGATGTTTAAATATTAAATATTTTATTAATAAACAATATGACAAAAACGTGTAGTTTTAATCGGACTCATATTTTTAACGACGAATGTCAAACGCTTGCATGCTGCTGAGAAAAACATTATATGTATAAGAGAGGACATTGCGCTAGCAACTTCTGTGTGGACATTCAATAGACCTGTGCATGAGTGTCCGTCTGTTGTAAACATTCTCCTGGCCGCAAAAAAACCGAGCTATCGCCTTCAAACTTGGCAGAAACATTGGAAGCTCTTTCACGCGGCTGGTATTAAAAGTGGTCCAAATCGGTCGAGGGACACTCTCACAGCATCTCCTAAACTGAGAACACCTCTGTTTTTCAAAGGCAATAAAAAATTTTTACCCATTACTCAGAAACCATAGGAAATAAATGTGCAAAAGTTTGAACATATATTCCATGGGCGATGCTGTAGCATTTGTGCACAAAGATGGAAAAAATTGACCACGCCTTTCCAATATTGTAGTGCATCAAAATTTAATTATTTTTTCAATACCTTTATAATGCGCAAAAGCAATCTTCGAAAGTCCCATAAAGTATAGAAATTCTTGACGAGTTTCAAATCTTGAATGCACTTAAACATGTCCGCCTGTTCGTCTCTCCATAAATGAAGATATCTTTTTATAAAGACGAACATATGTTGTCGATTAGAGATGAGTAAGTTTGTCTTTAGTTTGAGTACTCAGTATTGGTGTTGGCCGAGAAAGCTAGAGAACGAAAATTCTGCAATGCGCAGAGAATGAGCATTTAATTGGAAATGGCTAATTACTAATACATATACCTGGACATAGCTTTTGACGGAATGACGGAAAATATGACCACCAAGTGAGTAAACTTTGCGTCCTTTCAACTCATATATTTAAGCGAAAAATGAATAAAAATAATATTCTCGGGAAATTTTTCAGCGAGGACATAGTATGGGCAAGGCCGACCATTAAGCATGACTTTGGAAAGAGTTTTTCAAAATATGGCTTTCTTGAAAAGTGATCTTAAAGGCTGTCGGATCTATTGATAGCCATCGAGGTAGGTATGTCGTAGACTGGAGCGCACAAAAGAAATCCCACAAACAAAACAATCCCGCATAAAACTCTATCGTGCATTAACCGTATAAACTGTATAAACAAAAATTTATTTATTCGTATATTAGAAACAAATTATAAATATTTCTGTCTTACGCTCCCGCTTTCCATCTCCATTCCGTTCGCCCCCTTTCACTTGCTCTTATATCGATAAGTATGTATTATACGTGATGAAGGAAGAAAATACTCTGGGTTTTCCAAAATGTTTTCCTTGCCAACATGTTATGATATCACACTGCCGCTTAAACCATTTAAAAATGTGTAACAGTGTTTAACCACTACATAATCAGAATATATGACTAGATAAGCTTGAATATAATGGGATTCAGATGTCAGGTGAAGCAGAAAATGACCTGTTGTTGGCGTGTTGATCATTCAAGTTTCTCCACTGATTACTCTTTGTTTTTTTATTTTTAAGAAAGTTTCTGGGCTACAATTGGGTTTGACCATCGCGTAATCGATCAAACACGTCTAATCATCACGGAACTGGTTGCTCCTAGTTAATGTTATGTGAACCTCGCCAACCAATGGGACACGAGTAACCGAGTATTTATTGCATTATTTTAAGTTTCCCACCTGAGTTCGGCAAATAAAGTACCATGAAGATGGCAGATTATCCCCGTTCTCAGATAGGGTTACCCTTGTTTAGTGTAGCTATATAAATTATAAAAAAAGGTTTATGATATATTCTTTTTAAGGTATTGTCACTCAAGTATAACTTCTTCTCCCATATCTCACCCGAAGTGCAACTTCCATAAGGAATTTTTCATAAGGAAATTTGCTGTGGTCATTGGCGACGCGCGCGACAAGCTTTTTTTTAAAAAAATAAATCCCCTCTATATCACGTAAGTAATAGAGATTTTCTGCAACGACTCACTTAGGAAATAGATCTCTTTGGTTCAAATTTTATATGGTTAAGTTTTGCGAATCACTTCTGCATAAAGAATCAAATTGTACGCTTTGGCTCATTACCAGAACAGTTATCTGGCGTGGTATCCACACAATAGACCTACATCGTCCAAGGGCGATAAGGTTGATTTTTATGTCAAATTATTATTAAGAACCCATTTGTATCAAAAACTATTGAAAATGAAGCCTTTTTACCATATAAAAACTCAGTTGCCGTTGAAACGTTTCTAGGGCAAGGAATTCTTAAAATTTCCTCCAACTAGTTAAAATTTTTGGTTGGACACCAGATGTACAGGAGAACGGACAAGCTTACCTTCTGATCGATTCCGAAAATGATTCTGAATAGGTCGATTTATCTTAACTTCATCTGGATATTTTACACATCTGTGCACACCTAACCTGCCTGCAGTATACGTATTGTCCATAGCCTACGGAAACTTTGTATATATACAAAATGTTTTAACCTTTGAGAAAAAAATATTGTTATATTTTGAAGTTTTTTGATATATAAACACTTTTTTAGTTAATTCTTTAGTTAATAAATAGCATTTTTTCGAAAAGTTAATTTTATAAATAAAAAGAAGGGCGAAATGGTGTCGGGTTGATCTTAGCTTTGATTTTGCATTAGATGAAATTGTGTAGAGTATTTAATGTAATCGACTTTGCCCCACTATAAGTATATGACTGAAAAATTTTTCTTTCTTTCAAATTTTCAATTCTTTATTGTTTTCTTGCTTTGCTTTGCATTGAGAGTTCCTTTCAAGAATTGCATGGACATGCGTTTTCCATTTAAACGTGAAAATATGTGGAGGAATTGTTTTCTAAGAAAATTGAAAATATGGGACAATGTATCGGTACGTACGTAAGAAGATTTTGCGTAATTATTTTTTTAAATTTCATTTAGTTAAGGCAATTCGCTGACAAATCGGCTGAGTATAAGCCGCTAAGGGATGAAGATCGAATATTTACAAATCTTTATGGTCGTCACGATTGGCGCTTAAATAGCGCAATGTGTCGAGGTGATTGGTATAAAATAAAAGAAATTATTCAAAAAGGACGCGAATGGATTTTAGATGAAATCAAAAAATCGGAGGAAGGAGAACGCGGAAAACGTAGATTTCCTGTTTTTCAAAAATTGGAAAACATGAAAAATAAACTGCCTCCCACATATCTTGTGGTTAATGGTGCAGAAGGAGAGCCGGGTACTTGCAAAGATCGTGAACTTATGCGGCATGAACCGCATAAAATTATTGAAGGTGCTTTAATAGTGAGCTACATAATTAAGGCTCGTGTAGCAATTTTGTATATACGAGGTCACTACTATAACGAAGCATGTACAATGCAGATGGCTATTAACGAAGCCTGTGCAGCCGGTTTACTAGGAAAAGGTATCGCTGGAGCTTGTTTTGATTTTGACATGGTTATACAAAGGGGTGGAGGAAGATACGTTGTCGGAGAGGAAACAGCGCTTATAAGGTGTTTACAAGGTCAAGAAGGTCTACCACAAAGAAAGCCGCCCTTTCCAGCTGACGATGGTCTTTATAAAATGCCCACTGTGGTATTTAACGTCGGAACCGTAGCAAGTATACCCACCGTCATTCGCAGAGGTGGTGATTGGTATTCTTCGTTAGGTAAAGATGGTGATATAAGGGGATCTAGGGTATTCTGTATATCTGGTCACGTTAAACGGCCTTGTATTGTTGAGGAATTAAATGCAGTGCCATTGCGTTATCTTATTAACCGGCACGCAGGTGGTGTTATAGGAGGTTGGAATAATCTCTTAGCAGTTATACCTGGTGGTGCGTCTACCTCACTTGTACCGGGAGGGCTCTGCAATAATTTAATTTTAGATGCAGAGTCACTCAGGAAGGTAAATTCTAACCAAGGTACCGGTGCCGTAATTGTCATCAAGAAGGGAACAAATGTTTTGAAAGCTATGTTACCTATTATGAAATTCTTTCGAAAGGGATCATGTCTACAGTGCCCTCAGTGCTCTAATGCATCTCTTTGGTATGAAGAATACTTGACAAAATTTATTGAAGGTAACGCACATCCGGCGGATATTGATTTTATGTGGGAAATTATGCAATACTCTGTCGGGAAAACAATTTGCTATTATACAACTGCCAATGCTGCGGCTATGGAAGGAATAATTAGACATTTTGGAAGCATCATAAGGGAAAAAATGAAGCAAGCACGCCTTGAAATGAACCGCAAATGTTAAAAATACAATAATTTCCTATTTACTTAAAAAAAAACCAAACTTTTTGAAATACTTCTAATTATTGTTCCCAAATACTAATTTCTTGGCTCCTGAGTTTTCAATACATTAATGACTAAAATATTCACACGCTTTAATGTGTATATTTTCTAAATTTGTTAAAATCATGTCACGCATTATCATCATCATCATAACATTATGATTCTAAATTTGCTACAATTATTGCAATGCGTCCAAATTTAGGCAGTAGTAGTAGGAGTCTTCAGGAAGTAGTGGAAACAATAACATCGCTCACACTTTGGCTAATTGATATTCGATTTATATGTGAATTGAATGCTCGCGGTTTTGAAAAATATTTCATAAATTCTCGAAATTTGTAAGCATCCCATAAGGCGTAAAGGTCTGGTTCAAGGAGACAATCTGATTCTTCAACATTGCAAAGGCAATCTTTGTTGTTGGTAGTTAAGACGGTAGTTCAGAAACGAGCGTATTATCAGGACATAAGGACGTAAAAATATATGTATGTTAATGTCGCGTTCAAAACGTCGCATGTTTATATATTTTTACCAAAATTGTAAATGACCTATCAGCAGCCTAAACGCAATTGCGACGTCAATTAGACTCTTTTAAGATGAATGTCGAAAACACTGATGATGGGTGAAATGTGTCCGCGCTCAGTACTTGTATTGGTATTTCCGACCGATATAACAAGTTGGCTTTTCATATATTCTTGACTATCAATTCAATTAATAGGAACACTGGGCAGCATAGCTAAAGCAGCTGGCAAAGACCGTAAAGGAAACACCAGCAGAGCCATTTGCGATCGAGTTGTAACACCTAACGACGAGGCAGGAGTTATTTGATTGAAAATTTTATCAAGCCAATCTTTCCATTTTCAAATATCCAGGTCATCTGCCTTTTCTTTATCGCCACAACAATGAAATTGAACAGACAATATGTCATTGATGGGAACATTTGTTCATCAGAAGTAACGAAATATATTGAAGACATTAAACATTTCGGTTAAGTGTTGCTAATGTTTCTTCAATAAGTTTTGAAATACGAGGTGAAACGAGACGTTATTCTGATAATTCAACCCATAATACTTTTTCGTAATTGGCAGCCAATTTGCCTTTGATGATCGCATCAACTGCAACGCGGCAGTTGGTGTTTATAGCTTTCGCAAGTAATGTGATTTCACGAGATAAGGGCGCCATAGATATTCACCGTTATTCTCGATGTTACTGGTTCTTCTAATCTGCGAATATTTGCATTTTGGATGCGGTAAGGCATTTATCGTCCATCGACTGTTTCGAAAGAGAACAACCTTCCCTACGATCTTTTTATAGTGGTGGTAATACCCATTTTGTATAATAAGGTATGTAATACCCAAAAGGAAGGTTCACAGACCCTATAAAGCGTATGTATTCTTGATCCGCGCGAAATTCTGAGTAGATTTAGCCATGTCTGTCCGTCTGTGTGTGCTCTTGGCACTCTCAAATTTGGAAGAAACATTTCAAGTTTCTGCACGCAGATTGATTTTGAAAATGGGCCAAATTGGTGATCACCCCATTCCGAAATTAACGGACTACTAGGTTCTGCAAGATTGGGGTATTCTTTCGGACCGAGAATCTATAAAGAAATGATGCAAGAGCACGCTGCTATTTTAAGGATTCCGTTCCGGATGGACAATACCTAACTGCTAATCGTCGGGTAGCTATAGGGCCAGTGTATCCTTCCGGACCAAGAGTATATCGGGTAGTTGTGTAAGGACATCTTATTACGCTAGGGACCCTGTTCCCGACGGACAATACCTGACCTGACCAACCAATGGTTAGCGGTAGGGCCAAGAACCTATAAGATAATAGTGCAAGAGCATACTGTTTTCTTAAAGATCTCCCTCTTCCCGATAGAGAAGATGACAAACTACTACTACCTAAGAGGTTCTTGACTTATCTGTTAGTTTGACTGCTGCTGAACAACTAAAAGAAAGATCGTTGTTTATGCGCTCCTTTTATAACTGTTGGCTGCCACACCAATGAATTGATATCTAGCGCTTTCACCACGGGATGTGTTTACTTACTCTACCACTTATATGCTATTGTTTACTTGGGAGACTAATTTGCGGAAACCTATATTAGTACTTACATAAAGCTGCAAAACGAGGTCATCCAGCGTTGCATTACAATTGTAAGTGAAGATAACAAGTCTAGAGGTTTAAATGTAAGAGCTTAACAAGAGTTACATGTAGGTTAGTTAATTTTTCTTCACATTTGAATCACAACTCCTTAAACGTTCGGAGCGGGTAAGAAAGTCTGCTTCCGTACAACTTTGAAAATAGTACTTTCACGTGAAAAGAAAAGATTGCAGATAAAATAACGTGGTCCCTTAGAAAAGATAAGAAGAACTTTGTTTTTATATCCGATACTTTTGCTCAATGAAAAATTTCACTTTCGGAAAGCGTATAGATAGAACCTTAATTCTTGTCCTTAAATTTTCGAAATAAAAACAGTTTACGTCTGGAACTGACATCTCTGTGAATCTTAATGAAGGCTCCTTTCGTTCCACAATTTTCAAACTAACCTTTCGTTTCACGTTCAAAATATCAATATAAAATATAATAGGTGACATTACCTTTATGAAATCCCATTTTCTTCAGCCAAATCTTTGGTGGTTCTTCTCCTCTCACAAAGTATAATTTCTTAGTTTATCTTTTTTCTTTCTTAGTTTATCTTTTTTTGAAATTTCCATTGGTGAGAGAGAGTCTAAGCTTGCCTCCATCATTTCTAAGCTCATGGTTGTCTTCTACGTCTGTTTGTCTGTAGTATTTTCGTAGAGCGGATGAGGCAATTATTTGTGCGCCATCCTGTGCAACAATCGCTTTGAGAAGCGAGCCTTTACATAGGCAAGGGATGAAAATTGGTCCATGGTAGTAATTCACCATTACAATAACTATGCCGAATTTTGACTACCTTGGTCAATTTTTTGAGGTTCAGGACATAAAAAGGTTTTCCTGAAGCCTTTAAACGGGAATTAATAACAGTATATAGATATAGTGTTTAATTTATAATGCTTTGTGATGGAAAGCGATCCGCACTAGCAATTTCATATAAAAACTAACCGCACCAAATTTAGACTACGTAAGTCTATTTTTTATACCACACTCTACATTTGAACGTTCTTCTGAAAATTAAGTCTTTACATGACGACAACGTTCAAGCCACATTGTGGCAAAAAGACAGAAAGAATAATACGATGCTTGGCAAGAAAACGTAATTTGGATTATTTTAGATCGCGTCAATTCAAGTTCCGTACAAGTCGTCTTTGGAAGGATGGAAGGTCTTTACATGGAAGAAGATAAATGAAGAAATGCTTTAAGGTAAACAGTGTAGGGTTTTTAATGGGCAATCTAAGCCTAGTCATAATTTTTTTTGCTTTTCTTACTTAGTTTGGTGGCAGCATCGCATCTATCCCCAAAAGACACGTAACTCTGATTGGCCAAGCATTATAGTTAGATTTAAGAAAAAGCTTTTATTCATTTCTGGCGAATATTATCAATACTATACCTATTCATATATTGTGGGTATGTCGGTGATGTATGGTATGTCATATCCATTTCAATTTAATTTTTAAAAAATTTGAAATTTACCATTAACATTAAAATCATAGTTTAAACCTTACCACATTTCCGATTCCAAAACTTTTACTTTAGTGAAAGCCTTGAAATCCTTTTCATATATATATATATATATATCCATTTTACTATCTGCTTTGTTTGTATTTATTTACTTTTTTGTTTTTTAATAACTCATACATATTAATGTACATTTGTTTTTTGAATTGCTTAATAGGTAATACAAGATTTTAATATTAAACATAACAAAAGAAAAACAAAAAAAAAAAAAACCATTACGTGTACTTAATGATAAGTTCATTTTACATCCTATACTTATCGTAACTTTATTTAAAAGGTGTACCTCGGTGATATTAGCTAAAGAATTTTAAGTTTGACTTGCACTCTATACACTTTAATCGTAAACCATTGCCGATTAGTCAACCAAAGAGCACGGTTTCAATATATTTATTTTACGGCTATCGAAGTTGATGTCTCTCTATAACAAATTTCACCATCTAACAGAATAATTCGATTTCATATCATTTATAATTTTTATAAGAGATCAAAGTTTCGGAGAAAAAGTTAATTGATGCATTGATAATAGTATGAATAGTAATAGCTCGGCTATGCCAAGATGCGTTATCCTTTTGCAAAATGGCAGTGTTTTCCCCAATACATTAACAAAACTTGACGGTTGAGGAGGACTCTGCTAAGGAAAGAGTGTTGCGAGAAAAACGAAGTGAAAGTAATATAAGGAATCTTTAGCAAGCTTGCTATGCTAAGAATAAAGATTTACGAATCAACAAAACCCAATGTGCCTTATCCTTCTGGAAAATGGCAGTGTTTTTCTCAATAGAGAACTTGTTGGCTTAGGACTTGGCTATGAAAAGCAATGATTAGCAGTGGAATGGATGAACAACGATGTGAGAAAGAAGACGTTCATTTTTTTTTTCATGAGAACCTATAATAAAAGATGAAAACTTTCCAATTTTCTTTCTTTCAGACCTATAAGTTATCATATTTGTTTATATTTTAAAAAAGTAAGATCCGTATGTCTTATTTTTCTAAAAATTTAGAAGTATCCGGAAAGGCAGACGATATATTTTTCATCAATAAATAGGCTCTGCCGTTGACTTTGAGATCCTTTGATGACTCCGTAAATGCTTTAAACTGGTCGCATTTTTGAACATCTGAATTCGCCTGAAAAGGTGAGCTGACGATTACATTTGTTAGTGGTAGGGCAAGGTAATCAATTGAATAGTTTTTAGTACCTTCTACGTTCAAGATTTATACTAATGTAATTATGTATAAAAAAAGAAGCCTCTTTCTTGATAGCGAGTTGCCGAAAGGAAGGAAAGGAAGAATGTGCTATATGCATATGTTCTGAGAGAGAGAGAGAGAGAAGAGTTTGCACTCTTAGCTGTATGTCGGCCTCATCCATATTGTTGAAGCTTTTTGGTATGACACTACATTATTTGCAATAAGAGCACAGCATTTTGTAGATGAACATTAAAAACATTGTAGTCGAGTAATAAATATCCTACGCTACAGCGCTTAGTACATTTCTTTATTTCCTTTCGTGAAAAAATACCTAATATATATAATATTAGGTGTTTTTCCTTGGAGCAGGCCCGAAATATAAACGTTCGTGCTATAAATTTAGCAAAATTAAGCTTTTTTTCAAAGATTTTATTGTTCTCTTCGCCATAGAGGAATAAAACTTGGGCTTTGCTGTCTCCAAAAGATTTACTTTTCATAATAAAACTTATACAGGGTGAGCTCCAAAAAATGCGATCCACGCAGTCTATTTTTGTCGAAAAATTTATAAAATTGCACATTTTTCTCATAAAACGACCTTTTCAAGGTAAACCGTTGTATGGGGAGTGGTCGCGAAATTATTGCGATCCAATGTTCGATATGGCATTGGTTCGCCATACTTTGCCGAAATATTTCCAAAATTACAACCCTAAGATTAAACGCGAAAACCTATGAATAGATATCAGGCGGACAGACAAACTTAGATTGATTAAGAAAATAATGAATGAGGTGTAATGATAGATGGTTCCGAAGACTGCATGCACAAATATAGTTTAACCTATAAAATGAGTAGTGTAGAGTCTAAGAGGATATTCGGCAACAAATTGTGAAACAGATAATGACGGAATCAGAAATGCGAAAAAAAATCGCAAGATCAAAGTAGCCAAGTTGTAAACAAGTAACTTGTTATATATAGCAAGCTACGCTGATGAAGTCAATCTGTGCAATTCTTTGTAAAATATGACATTTTTATGAATATACATACATTTCCAGAATGTTTCCCCGTTATGTGAGGCTTATGTGAAAAAGTTGCTTGAAACTTTTTTTTCTTAAGCAACACATTGACGGTAAATTGTCAACAGTTTCTTAAGTTTTTTGAACAATTCTCCGCGAAAACATACTCAATAGGAGCGCGTGGATAAAACACGTAGCAAAAAAAAAAAAATCTAAAGTGAATTATTACACTAGCAAATGTCGACGACGACCAAAAGCTGCTTGCAAGCTAATTTCCTCATGTGGCATATCACAAGGCTGAAAAGAATTTCCGCATTACTTCCGCATTAGTGTACAACGAAGAGCTTGGTACCAAGGAGTCACATTAAGGGGCTGGAAAAACACACAAAAGTAGAGCGCAGCACCGTGGCATGCTCAATGGTTTATTAAATCTTCCGGCATAGCTTACAAGCTATTGCAGCTACGAAGGAGTGACATATGTCTCGTAACAGACGTCAACATGGGTGGTAACTCTTCCTGGTGCCACCTGAAAAGTACAGGTGTCTACCACGCCGATTCATGCAGATTGAACGGGGGGGTGAAGAGAAAGTTCTATCCAATCCTTTGCGCGGCTATCTGCAGCCACAAATACCAGTTGTTTGAGGAATATTTCATAACGCCGAACAGCCTATGGCGCTCTTAAGTTAAGAAGATTATGGGATTCATCAAGAATTCTTAAACTGGAGCGTTGACGGCATGGCCGAGTACAATACAGTAGGTAGCATACAACAGTGTACAAGATGTCACATAAGATGCTGCAGAAATTTATTCGTGAGTCGTTTATTCAAAAGTCGTGTCATCGCCCAGGTAACGAGCTTTTAGTCCACAAGCGAATAGTTGGTTGGCTTTGCTAGCTACTTGCATGCTATCAAATGTGTTGAAAGGGAAAACCAAGTATCGAACAGTGCATTCACGTAACATTCACTTATAAATTAAGACTGAATTCAGTTTAACGCGGTTCCTTTGGTCGACTAATTCTTAGATCGTTTTTTTCAAAGTGTACATTGTTTAAATGTGTAGCTCCGGGTGTAAATGTACAAATTTATATCAAGTAATGTAAATACATATGACTTTTACATGCAAGGACATGCAATGCATTGAATGCTCTTTAGTTTTTTTTTTAATTTTTTTTTTTTTTTTTTTTTTATACAAATCCACCTGTAATTGTATGAATTAATCTATAAGTAATCGCTTATAATTATTAACGAAAACACATTAGAAAACAATAATTAGTTCTAATCTTTTTTGTTTTTTTCCTTTATTTCATTTTTGTTTTTGTTTTTCTGTGATAGTCACATAGAAGTTTATATAATTTGTACAATTTAAGGCAATTTATTTTATATATGTGAGTGTAATGTAAAATGTATGCAGTAACTAAAACACTATGGTAGTTAGCACTTATTTCGTGTACATATATATGTTACAGAACAACAATAACAACATTAATAGATTTGTTATAACACAATTTACACACCAAGGATAACAATGCTAAGCTTCGTAATATAATTATTGATAAAAAATTAATTTATAATTTTCTCTTTCTTTTTTTCGCTTTTATTGGATTTCGTTATAATTAATAATGCACATAAAATATGTATTTAAAAAATATTTTGATTTCAAAATTGATTGAATTAAGGGACATTTTTTTTTTTTTTTTTTTTTTTTTTTTACTGAATGAACTTAATTTTGCGTGTGTAAAAAAAAAAAAAATGAAAACTTATTTTAATATTTTTAACAAACTATGTGCACATCTATGTAATTACTATGAATAAAAATGCGATGAACAATATTTGCACTTGAATGTGATTTTAAATCTAAAATAAAATCCCTTCAGTTTCCTTTGTTTATTATATTAATATGCATGTGAAAATTATAATTACAAACTAATACACAAATTACAATGAGTGAGATAATGTTCGCAGCAGCTTTATATTTTATAGATACTTTAGTTTTGTACATATATTTTTTTATTTTTAATGATTTGCTTCTTGAGGACTTTATATTTACGCATTTTTTTTGTGTAAATGAATTAATTTCTTTCGGTTCATAATTTTAAAGGAATTCATTTCAAAATGTAGACATTAAAAGCCAGGCCTGAGGGTTGTTTGAAATGTCGTTAACATATTTTCAGGCGATTTTCTAACTTTTTCACTTTTAGGTTTGCTTTAAAGTTCGTCAACAATATTTTTATTCTTTCCTTATTACTGCCTTTTGAAAATTATCGAGCATTAAGTAGTAAAAATTCTATATAGTAGGTCAAGGCGCACCAGTACATACCCTATATCACTCTACATGACTTTTCAAATGAGGTGTTGTATAGGATGTGGTCAAAAAAGTAATCCGATCCAAACTTTAAGCCAAAACAGTTTACAGAGTACAAAGTTTGATCAAAATAACGTGAAAACTGCGGCCTGTAGATTGAAGACAAGAAAACAAAACGAACAGACGGACACACAAGCTTAAATCAATTTAGAAAGTGATTCTGACTTGTTCGGCTTAACAAAAGATGGATCTGCCTGAATCACTTTTGGGTATTCCATACATCCACACGCTTAATAACCCTATATCACAAGTGATGTAGGCTATATTGGGAAGTGATCGAAAAAGTAGTCCGATTCAAACCATTTTCAATAGTATTCGTCGCGCGAAATTGCGGCCGGTAGATTGAACACAAGAAACGACAGACGGACAGAAAGGCCTAGATCAATTCAGATAGTGATTCTAAATCGATCAATATAATAAAACCCGTATAGATATTAAGTTCTTCTGAATCTTGCAGCTTAATAGACGCTTGTATCATAATTGGTGTAGGGTAGAAAAAATAAGAAAAATGGACTGTGGAGTATTTCATTTGACCGGGAATGTATATATGTTTAGGATATAGTTTTTTCCATTATTATTAAAGATGATTTAGAAGAAATATGCTTCATCCGATCGAACAATTCGAAAATAATTTGTCACTACGAAGCTAAGGGCAACGAGCCTAGACAAGTTTGAAAATTAAGAATTGTAGAAAAATTCATTTCAATATTCTAGAGGTATAATAGAAAAGGTATTAAGCTGAAAGATCAATAATTGAAGACGTCTCATGCGTGCAGTGAGTGAAATCAGTTGCAGTATTGAATTGAAGCCAAGAATTATATGATGTGCTGTTCTAAAAGCTTCGAAAGGAAAAATTTCGCATAGTCTTATTACTAATTACATCGTACACAAGTCGTTCTTCCTTCCTTTAACTGTAGATCTGGAAGTCTGTAAGAAACAAATGTTGGGAGCCCATGTCATTCATAGCAGTAAGGTACTTCGCAGTGTACTGTAACTTACTAAGGAAGCCTAATAATAAAAATCGATAGCGATGTCGAAATTGGACAAAGACAGCGAGCAACTGGTCCACGATATACAAAAAAGGCAGTGATTTTCTAATACAAAATGCCCTACCAAACATTATTTGATCAGTTAAGAAATGAGATAAATATTTGAATGTGACGGCACATCATCGATCATTATTTACCTCACAAAATCTTCAATAATTTTCTAAATTTCAAAAATTACTTCAATTCCTTCGATAACCTTAGAAAAGTTATCTTTCTTTCGCGGTGGAATGAATTTTTTACCCAAACATGGTGGATAAACGTAACTAACAAATGAAAAGTATCTTGAATAAAATCTATCTTTAGGTTTTTAAGAATTAATTGCAGCTTCCGAGTATATAAATGAAAGCAGAGAAAATGAAAAAACGAAAGAAATTAATTCATCTCGTTAACTGCTTTACTGTACTTTTTTCTTAATGAAGCTTTGCTTTAAAAAGCTGCTACAAAACTTTTTATTACTAATGTACATATATATTTAG
The DNA here is from genome assembly GCA_001077435.1 of Glossina morsitans morsitans. Classification (NCBI taxonomy): domain Eukaryota; kingdom Metazoa; phylum Arthropoda; class Insecta; order Diptera; family Glossinidae; genus Glossina; species Glossina morsitans. The sequence goes on along the minus strand of CCAG010024026.1, from coordinate 21,936 downwards.
CTTTACATTTTTACAATAAAAACAATAATTGATCGGTAAACATATGTAATGTTTGTCACTTCGAAAATCCTATCAATTAATTGAACGTATCAAGTTTGCGTTTTATATGGCTCCTGTTCTACGCAATACTTTCGAAAGCAATAGGATGTCGATATAAATGTTGGCAGCACATTTGGAGTACCTACCATTTCAACCCATTCAACCCGTTGCGCAGCAAACAAAAGTGTGTCTTAACATATACAAAGTACTGATGATGACCATTTACTAAGCTAACTTAAAGATCATCACATGAATTTAATTAAAGGCGAAGCGAATTCATTTCGGCAAAATATATTTTACTCGTCAAGGACTATTAATTCTGGAAAAATCTGTCGCCAATTGAAATTGCAACAGAAAAAAAAAAACATAGAAAAGTATCATCATTCACTACAGCCGTCATTAGTGTCAATGGCAGATCTCTTGACCTAAAGGATAAAGCTCTTAGACATCCGCATCTAAATGTGGGCGAATTAATGGCTTTAGCAGTAAGGGCTAACACTTAACAATTCTTACTGTACTTTTTTGCAGTAAGTGAATTTAGTCGCGATATGTTCTAATTCTGGCCGATACTGGTATTACTAGGTGGCCAGTCAAATATTATTAGAAGCTCCATATGAATATTTGAACGCGTTGATATGGTATTGACGGGCATAGCTTAACCTAGGTTTAGGTTAAGCTATAGATTTAGGTTAAGAAAAGCAGTTCGATTAAGGAATTTCGTTGGAACTCCATAATAAGAACTATTCGCTTTAATAGAATGGGACGGGAAAAATTTGAATACGGTCTAGACGCTTAACTATCATCTTTGTTTCTACCTTAACTTGTATTCAGTTAATATTTCCTTTGGCAAATGCACCAAAATTGACCTTGAAGTTGGCTTCCAAATTTTGTGTTAGCGACCGTTCACTAAAGGTAGTTCAGATTGACTTAACATACTGTACTGCTCGTCTCATAATATTCTCCAAATCTAATACCGCGTGAGTATTATCTATTGATAAATCTTAAAAGATTTTAAGAAGAAGAAGAATCTTATATGTTAGATTTGATATGATCTCATTGTGGAAAGCTGAAGGTATTTTGAGAATTTTGAAAAGTCCTCCCGTAAAAAATGTGCCGAAAAGTTGCAAAAAAAAAAAAGTAAAAAAATATCTTTGCCTTACTTAAGTTGGAAACTATTCGAACAACTTTGGTATGTGGAAAATTTTCAAAATTTTTTTCTAAAATCATTTTCTTCTTCCGTAAGACAACCATGCTTTGGCTAATAGGAAAGAAACATGAATCTTGATTTTGCCTTGAGAGTCATGGTAACATGGCTTTCGCAAAATTAATTATATCACAAAATAATTAAATAAACAACAGTTACAGATTAAAACGCAAACTCTCTCCGCATTAGTGCAACAATCTTTTTAACAAGCAACTAAGTTGCTAAAAAAAATTGTCTAATGGGAGTTAAAACAAAAAAAAAATAAATAAATAAATAAATATATATATATATATATATATATATATATATATATATATACTTTACAAATATCGAGAGCGAACTCGATTTTACAACTGAGTTGAAGTGATTTTTCTTTTTCCTTAAAACATAGATTCGTTCTCATTTAATTTAAAGTTTCTTACCTTTTCTGAAATTTGAGAGGCCTATGACTAGGTCTAGACCACAAATTCTAGTAACTAATTTTTTTGCGTAACTTCATAGATAAGCGCTGTTGCTGCGTTGGATTTGTAGAATTTTCACGTTCCGTTGTGTTTGAATATTTCGACGATCGTGTTAAATGCAAACCTTGATTGGTGGGCGTGGGTATACCAGATGTAGAAGCTGATGATGTCGAAGAGGCCGTTGTTGATACTGATTCTAAATGATTTGTTGCTGTTGCTGTTGCTGTTGCTGTTGTTGTTGTTGTTGTTGTTGTTATGTTACGATATCGTGAACGAAAGCTACCCTGACCGCTGCCACCGATAGTTGAACTATTGGTATTATTATTGATGTTATTGTTATCGGTATTAGCTTTGGTATTATCGGGATTTATGGTATTGTTATTGACACCACCACCGCTGTTGTTGTTGTTGTTGTTATTATTATTATTATTATTATTATTATTATTATTATTGTTCGTTTTTCTTAACAACTTATTATTATATTCATCGCATTTATCTTTTTCGATGCGTGTGCTACTCAACGAACGTTTGTTGCGTTTCATGGCAACTGGTGACCGGAAGTGAGAGCTACTGCAGGGTATACCGCTTATACCTGTTGCTGTTGATGTTCGCTGCGAGATGCGACTAAGACGATTTGTATCTAAATGACGGGTTGTTAAAAGGGGCGGCGGCGTTGAGAAAGTTGGCGTCGAAGGGCAAGGTGAAAATGTCGATGTGTATGAAAGTGAAGAAGAACACAGTGTAGTTGTAGTTGTTGTTTCTAATAAATCATTATTATTATCTGTGTTTAAATTATTATTCGAGAGGGATTTTAAAGTGTCGGCTTCGGAGGAGGAATTCGAATGATTAGACGACTTTTTTTCTGCTATAGAATTTTTTAAATCGCGATACTCTCTTAATTTTGTTTTAGAACTACTACTACTACAATTACTGCTATTACTATGGCTATTTTTGCCATCGGCGACGTTGTTGTTGTTGATGTTTACCGCATTTATAACGCTCTGAGTAGATGTAGCGGGCAATTTGTTTGAATTTAAATCGAAATTAGCAGAAGAGGAGCGTGCTGTCAAATTGTTACCACCACCAGTATCACCAACACCGTCACCATTACTACGATCCATAGTGCGCATTGCTGTTGGCAGAGCAGAAACATCACGATAATATCTAGCTGTGGTTATCGTGCAAGGAGGAGCAGCGGCAGCTGCTGTTCCTCCATCTGTTGTATACCGATGAAGATAACGTATACGCGACCGTCCTCTTAAAGTCATATGATGATGTGACATCGGTGCTCCCGCCAAAGCTGCTAATCGATTTGAACTACGTGACGGCGGTATGGTGGCTGCTGAGCCAACTACACCGCCCACGGTAGAATTCAAATCGATTAAAGCAGCCGTTGTTCGCACCATCGGTATTTTACTTTCATTGGTTGAGGAACTTATCAAAGTATTATTATACGTTTTAATCTGTTTATTAATGCTACTCAGTGTAGGTGCAGTTACATCGTGCGTTGTCATTGCCGGTGTTGCCGTTTTACAAACCATTGTCTCGTTTAAGTTCGATCTGATGTTGCTGTTGTCATCATTATTATTATTATTATTATTATTATTATTGTTAATGGTATTCGTCGCGGCAGTGACATCGGTCGTGTCGGTTTGCTGTTGATGTTGAGCCTCTGCTTTGCGCAAATGCATTAAACCAATTCTTTTGATTTCATTTATTATATATAATGTTTTGTTGTTGTGCCGTGTCGTTGTTGTTGTAGTTTTATATATATATTTTTTTTTACATATATACATTATATGGTTAGTATTTTAATTATGGATTTAAATATTTATTGAAGTTCAAGCATTCAAGACACACACCACCGTAGGTAGAAATATAACAAAAAAGGAGATATGAAGAAAATATATAAAAAAGAAGAAAGAAAAGAAAGAGAAAGCAAAATATTACATAATTAATCTTCCATTTCCATAACTCGACGTTTTTACATATGTATATATGTATGTACATGCTTGTTCATATTAATTTAAACAAAATTTTGCTTTAACCTCACGGCCCATTTTTACCATTCGGGTAACTAGTTTACAAAAAAAATGTTATCGTAGGTTTTGTTATTTTGTTTTTTTGAGGGATAGAGAAAGAGCATTTCGGTGCTCTGTTTACTGTTCACTGTTTCTAACAAATTCTTACTAAGAGATCTGAAAAGTACATTGTATCAAGACTGGCGTTTTATAATTGTTCATTGCTACTCGAGTTGGCGTTACAATTTTTGCCATTTATTGGTTTGTTCGGAAAGGCGTTTCGCTTTTTCTCCCCAACATTGGTCTTAATTGCGTTTTTTCGATTAAGAGCACGAGGTTAAAAAACAGGCGCAATGTATTCACATATACACCTACCTACAATGTAGAAAAAACTAAAACAATCTCGAACAACATTGACAACAACACCCAAGTATTCGCCAGAACCATCTGCATATTCGACGCAAAAATGGTTCTTCTGTCCTCTTCCTGGTACATTCACCTTTAAAATGGAAAAATTTTAATTTCAACTTATTTCCCATTTATTTTAACGCACATTAGTATCTCCCTTACCCAGTTACAATTATATTAGAGAAGTGAATGTTTTCACATTTTCGTATGTAAGTTTCGATCCCATGAAGAGACTTTCGAAAATCTGTAAATCAAGTGTTCATTAGGCTCAGCTTGATGTTCAATTCAAAAAGTGTGCCGACCGGCTAACTAACACATTCCCAGTTACCAACAATAAAATCTATTCCCGAGTACATTAGAATAAACGGGACTAAACAAGCCATGAAACTAATTTTTACCTCAAACACGCATGGTTATTTTGGCGAATATTTGGGTAGCAATTTTTCAAAAATATATGTCTACGCGATCGAATGTTATAAACGAAAATTTGAGAATATATTCGGTGTTTTTCAAAGTTGTTTCAGTTTTTTCGACATTGTGAGTGCGCACGTGAACAGATTGCATCCGTTTTTTAACCGCATATTCTCAGTCGATCAGTAAATGTTTTGTGCCAAATTTCAGATTTCTGTCTTTATTTTTGCGGCTGTGACGATTCACGAAATGTACCTGTCAAATTGAGGGCTGCCGGTACAAATAGATATAAAATATTTAGAAAGTGGGCGTATCCCAAAAAAAAGGGTTAACATATGTATATACTGCCGTAGACTGTCAAAACCTAATATATAACATTCGAAGATATCTACTTTCTTATGCAGAACTTTTGAGCTTGAAATCATCAATTGAAGTTCTGTCCGTATACGGTTCATCAGTTATTGTAAAGATTTAAGAAATTTGTACCTTATGTTGACAATTACTTCAAATAGAGTGTTTTTAAGATTTTTTTTCGAATTTTAAATTTATCTCGTTATCTTTGATTGCAAAATCCGTATTATCTTGATCATCACATCTATATAATCAGTTATCAGGTTTGGGAGTTGTGTTTCTTTGTGTGTTTATACAAGGTGACGGGAACAGAGATCAAAGATAAAGGACACAAATAAATACAACAGTACATATATATATATATACATATATATATGTGTATATATATATATATATATTTTTTTTTTTTTTTAAAGAAAAAAAATATAAAAAATTTCATTTGTTTTTATTGAGAAAAATCATGCAATAATAATTTAAAATTGTTAACGCCGACGTAAATACATAAAACCAAATATATGTATACATATATATATAAAAGTAAAGTTTTCAATATAATATAATATATTTATAAGATAAACAAAAGAAAAACTTTCTTTTTAAAATAACATTTTTTGTACACAATAATTGAAAAAATGAAAAAAAATAAAAAATAAAAATAAAAAACTAATTTAAGGAAGACTGCTGAGAAGAAAATCAATAGAAGAAAAAGAAGAGAATATTTAATATATTAAAAGTAGTGTTGTTTTTACTTTTTTTATTATTAGATTTTGGCATAAATTTACAATGAAATTTTTTTCTAACTTGCTTAAAATTTAGTAATTAATTTAAATTTAAATTAATAAGAAAAAGAAAAAAAAAAAAAAAGAAAGGACAATAAAAGTTGTGCGTTATTGAGGTTAGGTTTGGTGTCTCATATTAGAGTTGTGCGTCTTTTCTTTATTTGAAATATATTGCTTTTTATGATGGCGACGAAAAAAATTTGAAATGGATTCAATTAAGCTAAAATGTATTCATCAATAAAATGAAAATAGAAATAATAATAATTTTTATTTTTCAATTTTGAAAATTAAAAGTCAAACAACTCTTTAAATTCATGTTAAAAAGATCAAGAATGTAATGGAAGATATTGTGTTGTATTCTTTATGAGAGTCAGGCTATTTCGTATCATTATGAAAACAATGGTATATCCAAGTCTTTTCATTGAGGCAGGAACTCTTTTCATATCATTTCTTATTTTCGAATATATATCATGTCCTTGTTATTTATTATAATTTCTTTTGATGATTCAGTTTTTTTTGAAAAATTTTTTTGCAAAATCGAACAACGCCAATCTCGTCGCCGTGAACCAAGCCGGGGATATTTTGAATCGTATGAATTTTGGAAAACAATTCCAAATGGCCACCGGGTTAATTATTCTAAACATGGAAACATAAAAAAGTCGACAATCATGGCTTGTCCTCCGGAGAGGCTATTAACAGCTATATTGTGTCCTATTATATTCTTTCATTGCGTCCTCCCTAAACGCCTTGTAAACATTTTCACAAATATTTAACACCTTAAATACTTTTATTAAATAAATTATATTTGATTTGAAGAAAAAAAAAATAAGCTGCGCGAAACAGATATAAAATCTAGATATATGGGAACTCAGCGAAAAAAGCCCAGTTTTGTCGGTCAAGTTTTACCAAAAATCCCTACAAATATTTGAGCGATTAAAAACGTCGAATGCACTTTTGGTTACCGAGTGCAGAAAAAAGCATAAACTAATATTTTGAATTTATTTAACTCTATTCTCACAATAGTTAAAACAAATATATATTTTACTAAAAAATAGTTGATTCTTATTTCTATTAAACAATCAAAGCTTCCTACATACACATGAATGTGGGCCCACAAATTTCACATAAGCCATCAAATGTCATACATCAAACTCTTTCTTAACACGGGTGTTTTTTTTATCCGATTTTGAAATATCACGATTTCCCAACAAGAACAAATAATCTTTTCTCCATGAACACGCAAAGTCTTACACGGTTTTTTAAACTTGTAGAGGACATATCGCCAAATTTACCATATGTCAAATATATTATTTTACACGGTTTTTTTTTGCGCGATTATCTAAAGAATGCGTTTACAGTGTAAAAAGCGAGTTGAGGGTATATATGCCTTTCGCTAAAACTAACTAACTAACTAACTAACTTCGCCTTGCAACTACTTAGAAAGCAAGCGGACGACCAAAGAAAATGCTTGAGCCTGATGACGAAGGCAATACTCATGGCAGTTAATTGAGTAATTGCGAACCTGTGAGAATGTACTCAAAGAAGTTTAAACGCAGCAGTTCTGTTGTATATCGAAAAAATGCTGATGAAAGGGTACATGAGGCCGATTGGCTAGTTTCCTTTCTGGGAGTTAATATTGGGATATTGAATAAGTTGTCGCTGTTTGCTGTTGCCAGAATTGCTTGTTCGCTGTTTTGAATAATAAACTTTTACATGGAAGTACTGACAGCAGTATAACAACCTTTGAAAGCAGAGAAAGTTGCGGTCACAGGTTGGAAAACCGGCAAAAGCGGACTTGAACCCGCTTAAATATGAACTCCAATCCCATCCGTTGTATTCATCAAACATTGCCTTTTCGAACTATCGTTTTTTCCTGTTGATGACAAATGGCCTGACTGCCACTGGCAACACTTCCATTCTTATGAAAATATTGGAAACGTAGGTTGATTATTAAACAGCCTCAAAAGACATGATGCTTTGTCGATGAGGACTTCAAATGCTACGAGGAAGATAGAATAATGGCTAGCCATTCATAACATTTCCAAAGACAGCTTTTTTAGCGGTTTTTTTAAAGAAAACAGCGACAGCTTATCCAACATTCCATTATCATGTATAATGAATGTTACATAGACGTCGCAGCACCAGTAAAGACTGTGTCAACATTTTTGATGATCAAAGACATTAAAAAAAAAAATTGTCGATTGCTCGGACCTTCGACTTACTCTAAACATGTTCGTGTACGTACACTGGCCAAATAAAGTTCGAGCCTGACTTTGTTCGGTTCCCCATACTAGGTGCTAGGTACTAGGTCCCAAGGTACTAAAAATTTATATAGCATTCAAGAGTTGAAATTTTATTTAGCCGTTATTATGAAAACCTTTAAATCGGTTATGAAAAAATAAAATTGAAATACGAAAAGTTTTGAAATTTAATTAACACATTCTAGAATGGAAACTTTATAGACATTCATGGATGATGTTTAAGTAAATTCAACAGTTAGCAGACTTACAAATGTCGTCTGCTTTAAACAATTTTTTTTTGAAATTTATTCAAAAAATTAATCTCCATTACATTCTTAGCTATGCCGATTAATTTATTATATATGAATTATAAAAAATATTTCAAAAATAAACTCAAACCACAACAAAATTAGTAAATGTTAATTAAGTTAAAAGCAATTAGTTTTTCAAGGCAAACCATAAAAAAAACAAAAAAAAAAAAAAAAAAATTAAAGAAAATAAAGAGCAAGCACAGCATAAACTCAAATCAAAAGATAAACCGAAATTAAATATCAACTAACCGATCGATCATTAAGTGTGAGTTAAAAGTTTAATCAATTTAAAAAAAGCGAAACGAAAATAGGAAAAAGGATTCATGTTATGAAATTTTGAAAACTTTAATGATGAGAAATTTATTACCAAAATTTAATACATCGAATCCACACATACACCACACATTTTTTATCAATTAATATAAAATAAATATATAACGACAAATTTTATAAGCAATTTGGGCACTGCTACAAACGGTTAGGATCTCTTAAATCTACTTATCGTTGTGGTGATGGTTAAAGGAAAATAGGACGGAAGGAATGAATAAGAGATGAGGATACACTTTTATTGCTGAAATATTTTTTCTTTCTTTTTTTCTGCGATTGCAACTTACCTTTTACTGTATATGGCTAGACTGCGAGCACGTGTTGTTATAGTAGTATTGTCGACTGCCAAAGCTGTTGGTGTGCTAGTTGGTGTTATTGTCGATATTATGTTATTATTATTGTTATTGTTGTTGATGTTGTTGTTATTAATATTACATAAATTATATGTTTTGTTGTTGATGTTAGGATGATTATTATGGAGTATTAGATTGTTCACTGTGGTTTGTGCCGTTTGTAAGCAATCAATGTCAGGCGATTTAACAGTTAGACCACTGTTACCGCTACCATCAATCTCACTGCCGGCTGCCGTATTCGTTAAAACATTTACCAAGTTGTTATTGCGGAACGGTTGTGAACGCGCCCGTGTACGTAAAGAGTTCTCATTTTCCCTGCAAATAATTCAACAAAAGCCAACATTTATTATTACCACGTTAATGTATTAAAATCCAATAAGACTTACCCAGATCCGGAGCCAGCAGATAGCCTTGAGTTATGTTGACGACGCATGGCTTTAATTTGATTTAATTTATCTCCTTGTGTTTGACCAGTTCTCCTTTCAATAGCCGTTTGCGTCATTTTCACCGTCGAAGCAATAGTAGGCCTTTGTACCGTCACTTCATGCGCTGTAGTAGGCTTTCTCACTTTCTTCTCAATTTGTGTGTTTGTAGATTGTTCAGTTGAACCAGCTGAAATTCTACGCTGTCCACTTTGATTAGGAATTGACGAATCGGTACGCTGTACAGATAGACTATTAGTTGTTGTAGCTTTTTTAGCCAATAAAATGGGAGATTTACGTCTTCTTGCTATATGGTATTTATGAGTGACTGTGGAAGCGGTCGACTCTTCTTCCGTTTCGGTGACATCATTATCACTGGCACTAGTCGGTGGTGTGACAGTGCCGCTGTCCACCTTATCTTCTGCCATTAATAGACGTGGTGCTGGTTTATTGCCATTTTCATACGTATCGAACGATTTTAATCGATTATCAATATTATCCGTATCGTTAACTTCATGCAAACGCATTGTATTGACTTTTTTCAGCAATTCTTTATTTTCAATATTAGACGATTGACTAGCAATAGGGGAAGAACAGGTTTTGTAGTCTACGCTATAAATACCATATCTGTGTGTAGGTATGCCGATGCCTAAACGTTTACGCATGCGTTCTCCCTCCGACCACAACATAGCTTGCTTACTGTAATTGTCAAACAATTCATATATAAATAATTTAATAATTTTTAAGATTTTATTATTTACTCTTCCATCCATTGCTGCTGGTGACCAATAACCGAACCGGGTCGGCATAAGCGCAACCATGCTATTGCTTCCAATGCGGTAAAATTGTAATGTTTCATTATGTAAGCCCCAATTAAGCTACCAGTGCGTCCAAGACCAGCTAAACGATGCAAATTAAAAAAGAAAACAAAATAGCTTTTTCAAGTGAAATCAATTATTTAAAGTCGGACGTTTGAGCCGACCTTTACAATGCACTGCTATTGCACCCTTCGTTGTCTCACATATTGTTAGGAATTTTTTCAATATCAAATCGCTCGGTGTACTACCGTCAATGAAAAATAAATCTTTATGCTCGAAACCGGCATTTTCAAAGCTAGAGGCATGGTACACTTTGGCATTTAAACGTATTACCGTTGTTACATGATTTAAGCGAAAATATTCAAAATAGGTTTCGGGCGAATGACAGGGATATCCATTCGGTAGAGTTTTTGATTTCTGATGCGGACCGCAAAATGCGATAAATTTCTGCGGTACAATCCAATTGAAATCGCCATTCTCTACACGCTCATAGTATTCATATTCTTCGGCATCAAAATCATCGAAATTGAAGAAGCCAGCCTTCAATCCTTTAAATATGGCGTGTATGCAATCAATAAGTGATATTTTGTAACCACTTGGCCCATAAGAAGCATCACAAAAGCGTGTATATGCTGGTATGTCGCCGCCGGCTAAAGGACGATACGCTTCCTCGGGTGTTCTATTCAAATAAATAACCTAAAGAGCAAAGCGAAAATGAATAAATGAAATTTAATTAATATTTAATCATCGCTTTCGCCTATTGAGGAATCATTGATTGAAAGCAAACTTACGCAATATGCTCCCATTAAATATGCAGCATTTACCCGTTTAGCCGGATTCATAGAAGTGTAATGAATAATTCTTTTGTTGGCTAATGTTTTATTACTTAATTTGGCATTTAATTTTTCACAATAACGGTACAGCATGCATATATTAAGCGGCCCAAAATCATTATAGAAATTCTCATATACAAAATCATCGTCTATGCTAAAATAATGCGTATTGAAGGTGTTCTTCGGTTTGAAATTCTTCTTGAAGGCCACAAAATACAAACGATCTACGACGAAAAGAAAGTAAATTATAAATTATAATTCGCCTCGTAATTCAAATGTTATGCCGACTAACTGTGTGTGTGTGTATTGTATTGTATTCTATGTAATAAGCGTCTGCATGGGGCGTTAGTGTTGCAATTGTTAAAGCTTTCGAGTACAAATGTACGGAGAACTTCTTAGTTGCAGCAATTCTAAGTTTGCAAAGCATTGTAAAAGAAATCTTTAGGGAACTGCTTTGAACTGCTTCACGAATGACGAGAACAGAAAATTACTTATGTTAATAGATACGAGTTTCTGCATCAAAATTATTATATTATTGCGCAAACAGTTAAGCAAATAATATGGACAAGACTTTTAAGGTATGAAAAAGTAGCATAAACAATGTTACAATTGATTTCAAACTGAAATTCAATTCAGTTCTAGTTTCTTTGTTCTTAAATTACTCTAAAAGAGTTTGCTGCTTAAGAATCTTATTGACATAGAGAAACTCGAATTAACTTTGATTAGTAAGTCGCATAAAATGAAAAAATAAGACTTGAACTTGTTTAATCAGTTCAACTGTGTATGAAGTCCATACGTCCTTGTCGGATTTCTTCATCATTATAGATTGTATGTTTGTCATAATAATGTAATAGGTATTTTGTTGTTGTTTCATTACAACAACAACCCAATCTTCATACCATACAAGTCCAAGTTTCTTTGTTCTTAAATTACTCTAAAAGAGTTTGCTGCTTAAGAATTTTATTGACATAGAGAAACTCGAATTAACATTGATTAGTAAATCGCATAAAATGAAAAAATAAGACTTGAACTTGTTTAATCAGTTCAACTGTGTATGACGTCCATACGTCCTTGTCGGATTTCTTCATCAAATTTTCTCATTATAGATTGTATGTTTGTCATAACAATGTAGTAAGCATTTTGTTGTTGTTTCATTACAACAACAACGTAATCTTCATACCAAACACATGCTGTGTGCTTGCCGAGTATATGAGTATATCACACTAAAGAGGTTGATACATTTGATTGCTAGGATTAATTCTATTTGACAAAGGTCGTGAAAATTTCTTGCTTTTTCAACATTTTTCTTTAATGCATTAGTTCAGCGTGAAGAAAGGTAATTAAAAAAAGGAAGAATTCGATAAAATTTATCTCTTGCTTGGACGAGATAGTAGAGTAGAGACTAAGGATAACAGCAGCTTTATTGTATATAAGCAATTTTCCGTTGTATCGACCTTAAGCTATTGTTACGTGTTGGAGTTTCAGCCATGGTATAAATAAAAAAAAAATAAATAAATAAAAAATCAAGCCGACGGTAATTTCATTGCTACAATACGTACGAACCATAGCTTTTTAAACCGGGGCAGCTCTATAGTGAATTCCGATACTAAATTAAATCTTACGAGAAATGCCGTATTTGGCATCAATGCAGCTGTAAAGCAGGACAGCGCAGCGTATAATAAAAACTGCAATAAGTTCAACAGGCGAGAAAAGCTCTTTGTTGTTCTTAATCTCAAAATGGTTTCGAAGATATCCGATTCGTTATAGACGGAATGTCATGTTTAAATTGATTGCAGTGCATACAAAAGTTCATTGCTCCTCAGAAAAGTTATTTTGCAATGTAATACTAAATATTTCCATTATATATATATACAAAGCAAATATTATTAGAATAATAGCAAAAAATACATAAATTATTAATGGAATTGATTCGAAATAGTCATCATTAGTTTTTTTCGTTTCCAATTTTTCCCAATTATGTATCTAAAGCCTAATATATAATTTTATGACAACATTTGTATGCCAACACTTACTTGCTGAACAATAATAATAAAAATCGTAATAAAAACTTTCATTATTAAAGTAAAAGACATCACAACATTGTGCACGAAACCAAAAGCAAAGGAATTTGCTCTGTAGACTATAAGCTACTTGTAGCCAAGGATATATTAGATTTAGACGGATGGATGTAACATCCGGAGAAAATTCAGACAGTTGCAACTGCTATTACATACCGGTGCGTGTTTGAAATCTGTTTTTAGATCGATTCAATCTTTATCTGTCCCTCTGTCCTTTCGTCTTTTTTCGTGTTTAACGTATTCGCGGCAATTTTTGAAATGTTTTAATGAAATTTTATGCGTTAGCCTAAGGGCGAAGACTTTAAAACACTACAACCACTTGCTCTATAACAACTTTTTCAAAGAATTCCTTTATTGTTCTATAGCGACTTTTTCAAAAATTGCAATTTTCAAACTTTCTCGACAAAAATCGCTTAGCGACTGTATTTCGGCACAGTTGTGATCTTTTGAAATCTCTCTTTCTACGAAAGGCAATTTTTTAGCCATTCATAGGGGGGGTTGGTCCGTATTAGTTTGATATAAAAATCAGTGTACCAATTTTGGATCATGTAGGTCTATTTTTTGTACCACAACATGTAAAAGGATTCGTATGAAAATTAAGCCTTTATATGACAAAGAAAGAAGAATTTTTAATATTTTATGATGGGATTATGATAATTTGATGTAGAAATAGACTGGGCCGTAGTTGCTTTAGCTGGGTACATTTATCGCTTCACAGTCTAACTCTGTTAGTACATTATGACGAATAAAATCTTCGACAAGAAAATTAATTTCGCTAAGTGTGGAGCATAGCAATTTATATATTGTGAGCTCTTCCATTGAACGGCTCCCATGAAATGTATGCTTCTAGGTAGAAACTAGGTTAGATGTAATTGTTGGTATTGGTTGGAATTGTACTAAGCAAAGCGGTGCAGGGTATCTAATGATCAACCTTGCCTGGTTTTTTCTGTTTGTCATTACATTTGTAATACTTTATAGATCAGAAGGAGGGAATATATATATTTTGTATACGGTGTGACGGTGATGATGAACAGATCTATATGAAGACGTCCTTAGCGTCGCTTACATTTGATATGAAAAAATATTGAAACTTTCCGTTGGATCTTGCTTGACCCTCATCGAATCGTAAACAACTTTGTGACTTTCCGAAAGCCAATGCCGGGATTTATTCGTGTATGTAAGCTTGGAAGTTTCGTGTCAAGTCTCCGTCTCCTATTTTAAGCCATTTATTCGCGAGAGTCCGAAGAGGTTTGCATCTACTCAGAATCTTAAACTGATGCCTATGTATTTCAGTTTGAGTTTGAGTCTCTAATAGATAGCAGATAGGCTGTCTTACGAGATTTCTAATTTATAGGCACGAAAGTTAATCGAACGAAATCATTATACCCTATAACATTTGTAATAAAGGTATGTAACAACCCGAATGCTTTAGGAAAGCTCCATTTGGCTCTTTGTACTCTCTGATTAAGGCTTGTCTGCCTGTCAGTCTGTTTGATATCTTACACACATCAACACATTAGCTTTAAAGAAATTTTGTATTCTTCCGTGTCTTGGCGCAAGGACGATTTCCATTTAAAATCTGTTGAATTGTATAATTTTTATAACGGCTCCTCCCTATATGAGGATGTGATTTGAAATAAAAATGTGTATGAATATAAAATGAAAATTTCAATATTTGTTTACAAAAATCGATGAAAAAGCCTTGGAGCACTAAATGCACGTGGAAAGCTTGGATAGAATGATGGAACCCTTTCTCTGCACGCTTTCAAATACACGAACATTTTTCCGAAAAAAAAAATTAACTTTTTTATGATACGATAAGTTATAATATTTGCGATGAAAATTAATTTGAATCATGTTGGCCCACTTTCCACAACCCTTCCGGTATAAGAATTCCAATGAGAAGTAATGTATTTTGTAATGAAAATAGCCATTTATTTGTATTAGGCTATTGGGTTGATAGAGACTATTTAAGGATCTGTGGTCAACTTTCCGATAGTATATCTGCCAAGTGTTAGATCAATGTTTGCTTATGGGTTACAAGTGACAATTTTTTGCTTATACCGGAATTAGAGCAACATTTTATCCTAATTTTCGGAACCTTCAGGGTTGTGACAACAGACGAGCGGGGAAAAGGTCGTAACAAAATAGATTTGTAAATTTAAGCTGATTGATGATGAAAATTATGAAGGATTATAAGCAGAAAACTACCACGAATGGAATTTCAATGTGAACTTTTGTAGTGATGGACTGACCCCTTTTCAAAAAATGAAAACTTCTCGATGTTCACTAATATATTGTCTAGTTGAAGTTTTTCATTTTATTTCTTTTCGTTCACTTTCGCTCCCACGTTTCAATGGAAGGTGAGTGAAATATTGAAAGCGAAATACGCCTTTAAGGACCAGAGTTGCAGGCCAGCAGAAAAAGACCACATATGTCCCACAAATCTCCAATGCGTTTTTCTGTCTAATCCATGGTTGGTATAAAAATAATGTGCTTTTACTTACATATCATGTCTGTGTATAATCATAGCATATATTAACATTTGCATTATACTCTGCATTGCACAACATGCAATGTATGAAATTTCAAGCAAGAAGAAGACATTTTGCATTTACAAACGATGGATATCCAAAATTTGCTTTAAGGTAAATATTGCTAACTTTAAAAGCTGGCATGGCGAAAAACTATTTTGCATGTTCAGTTGCACAAAAAAGCAAAAAAAAAATTTAGTGAAAAAAAAGAAAACAAAAGAAAAAACAAAATGTTTATCAAGCAAATGTCAAAAGTTGGTCTCTGAGGTAGCGATTTGCGGTAGTGGTCGTGATGGTGGCGGCGTTGGTACGAAATAAGCTTATAATTGTTAATTTGTGTCTTTTCGACTCTTTCTGTATATTTCAGTGAACTTGAATTGTTTGTCTAACTTTGCATTAGCAAATATTGCATTTTTACATAAATTTTGCTGAAATGAAAAAAAAAAAAAACAAGTTTTGTTTTGTAAACTAATTAAAAGCTTTTATCGCCTTCTAGCCTATATTCAATAAGGACGATATACTAATTTTGTTAATTCGCTTGCGACGTCTACGTATAGAACGCATCAGAAACAGTATGAACAACATTTATATATAATTTTGAGGGCGAAATTTTGGTTTCGATTTAGTTTTGTCCATCTGACCGGTAGATTTTTTTAAATATGCAAAAAATAGAAATACATTTGTATTTTAGTTTCTTCGGTCCCGCTTGAAAGTAAGCGTAATACGCAACAACAATGCTTGGAAGTATATAATTTTTTAGCAAACATTTTAATGCAAATATTTACACGATTATTTAGCCGTGAGCGTTGAAAATATTTGATATTTGTATTAACTTATTTTAAAAGTAGTTTTCACTTATTAAGTTCATCTCCATTCGCCGTCCGCATGTTCGTTTGCAATAACGATCAAAACGTTCGATTTCAGGCCAAAACGGCATTTGGTGGAAATATCACTTTTCAAAAGACAAGCAAAAACACTATAGGAGCCACGGTACTTTATTAAATACCCTACACCACTTTACGATTATTCATATAACGACTTCTCAAAGCGGGACGTTATATGGGAAGTGGTGGAAAAAGTGAAGCGATGCAAAGCATTTTCAACGGCGTTCGTCGTTGGTCCAAAACATGTCACATGTCACCAAATTTCATCAAAATATCTCGAGAATTGTGACTTGTAGTTTAGATATAAAATTACATGGGCAGGCATCAGAAGGACAGATGGCCAGACAGGCTCATTTCCTGAATCGATCGGTAAAGAGAACTAAAAAAGATAGGTCTATCTTAAGCTCTTCTACGTGTTACATACGTCCGAACAAACTTATAACAAGTGCAAGCATCATAGTCAGGCAAGACCGTCCATCAAATACACTACACTACACCACTTCACGCAATGAAATTCTTCAGTCATTTTCTTCATGAAATACCAAAAATTATCCTTTGTGTCTATATAAATACATAGTCTACCTGGAAGCTCTGTAGTCGCTAACCTCAGCAAAATCAGGTTTCTTCGGTTATTTTCTAAAATATTAAAAATTAGAATTTGTTTGTTTTCATGAGAATTTTTACATGGTGTTGGACCAAAAAAATAGATTTGGTTGATCCGAATTTGATGCAATGTTCATCATGAAATATCAAAAAACTATATCTTTCTACTATATAAAGGCTTTCTTTTTGTAGGAATGATCATGTCCCGAGGGAATTTAAAAAATTGCTCCATCTTATCCATATTTTTCATTAAAAATTAGTATATCGAAGTACAACAATTTTTATAGTGGAATTTAGGCAGATGTCCTGAAGTACAACAATTTTTATAGCGGAATTTTGGCAAATGTCCCTGAGAGTTTAACGTGGATACACTACTTTGAAGGTTTAACCTCACGGTGCCCGATGACACACGGGTTAATTTTGTACAGTCGGCGACCTCCAGAGAGTTAGACAATCCCTATAAGCGAGGGGTCTAAACTACACTGGAGAAAGCAGATATATTTATTGAGTAATGGCCCAATAAACCCCCTCTGGGGAGTGTTGAGGCCTATCATTAGAGTAATTTTGACAATTGTTCTTTCACTTTTGGTTTCCATTTAAAGACGAGACTAGCCGTAAGAATATTTCGGTCTAATTAGCGTTCTTGTCCACAAAAGCGGCAGCGTATCAAATTTAGTCAAAATATAGCAAACGTTGTGATCTGTTGTTTGAACCTACAACACAGACAGTTAAGCTTAAATTGATTCAAAAAATGGCTCTGGACCATATAGGTATGCAGCCGAGCCTATATTAAGTCCTTGCAGCCGTTACATATGTTTATAAGAATTGAATATATCCTACGCCATAACATATCTAGCGTATGAAAAGATAACTTTTCATAATATATTTGAAGATTCCTCGTGTAGCTTATTATAGGTAAAGTTGCAAAGTAATTTATTAATCGAAACTATTACGTTTTCGATTATAAACTAATGTCAACACCAGTTCTCATATTCCACTTATTTCATTTCACACAGTTGGTAACGTGACAGTTTACGTAAATGCAATAATTAATTCGAGGAATTGTGCAGAAACTAATTTGTTTTAACTGTTGTATAAGGGATTAAATTTGTGTTTGCTGGCAAACACATACCGAGTTGCGTTACTTAAAATGAGGAGCCTGTTGTATTCTACTTATAGAGAATCTGTGAACATATATATGATTAAAATAAGTTTTTTTTTTTGATTTTCTTCTCAAAGCAAAATGTACTTATGAAGAATTCACTTGAAAGCATTAGTGGAAGTAAATAAGTTAACTAAGCACTTGATGTTAAGTAAGAAATTACGATACAATAAAGAAAAAATGGGTATGAAAAGATTGCTTAGCATTATATAGTCCTGGAATATCTAACTAAGAGCGCTCTAATAGAAGTTGAGAGCGTTCATGTTTTGAAAAAAATTACCATTGTCGAAAGTGTTCTTTGTTTGCTACCCGCGGATAATGAGAAAGCTCCCTGGGGCTTTTTAAAAATGGAAAAAGTTTGTCATTCATTTGAAGATAACACTAGGCCCGAGCTACTTTCTTCTCCATGAAAGCCTGCTCTTCTCTTCTGTAACAGTAAAACGTCGGTTAGAAGAGTTCACGAGCCGCCAAAGCGAACATCGCTATCGTTGTGGTTGATAATATGAGAAACGACACGGACAACGAAAAAGGTAGTATTTGGTTATCGTTAACGCATATTCGACGACCTGGCCGTTGTAGCGATCTTTATATGCAATAGCACAAAAATTGCATCTTGTCTTTGTTTCGCTCGAGTATTCAACTATGTTTGAAATACGAAGTTTTCCGTCGACTTGTAAACCAGGGATGAAACAAATGTGGGCCTTTTTTGAGGATCGGAAACAGTCGGAAAAATTGACAAAATGGAAGAATACGTTCGAAAAAAAAGAGATTCCATTTATTTGCAAGATCAAGGCATCAGATTTTTAGCATGTGCATGGAATAATTTTTTATGGAATATTTTTAAAAAGAAAGAACAAGCTTGCACCAGAGCGATGAAGACAATGACGATGCCCTATATGAAAAAAGGAAAATATTCAGTTTTTATCAAAACAATGCGTCAGCGATTCATACATTCGTCACTGTTAAATTCGTCACAAAATTGAAGACTTAAAGGTCCAATAACTGCCTGCTAATTGTCTGCTTTAGACTAAAGGGAATTTAAGGGGAATTAAAAACAAAATCATAATACACCAATAGGAAGCCTAAGTAGCACACTTAGTACATTAATTGAATGTTCCTATCTATCGACTACGTAACACCAGAAGTTGTCTTATCAAGAAGATTTGTTTTTCTATTTGTGACAACACCTGAGAAACCCCATTTTAGAAACCCTTTAAAGTAAATCTGTCTTCTAAATATTCTTCTATTTGAATCGCTCGGGTTCTTCTCACGATTTCTTGCCGAAATCTTTAATGGTTCATGAAATGCCCATTTGTTTTCTTTCCCCTAAAAAAGATGCAATTTTCAATTCGACTTTAGTCGATCCTGGGAGTGATCTTTGAGTTTGCGGAATACCCAGAAATCAGACGGATGGAGCTAAATGGAGGGATATGAAGTTCAGCCATGTTCTTGAAGAATCAAGGCAATAAGAGAAAGTGTGGATGTAGCACTAATCGATAGTCGTAGGGCCCATAAAGATTTTATCCGCTCGATTAACAACTCAATGGTCATGAATTCAAATCTCCAGTATGATAGAGTTTTCAATCAAGCCGATAGGCTTAGATGTTCGCGCTTTACGCCTTTAGTTTTAGAATCTATTTCTCGATCTAGATTTATAGAAATAATATAGCAGCTGGAAAGGTCTTTTCAATTCACTGTCAGCCGAATGACATTTTCCAATATAAAAATTTTATATTAAGATACGAATTGTGGTGCTTTAACGTGATGGATAGATATCGACGAAGACGCGCTCAAATGTGAGCATGTGTATCTTCTAGCTATTAGTATAACATTTCTTATGTTGTTAAAGAAATTTACATTTTCATATATGTATGTGTATGAGAAATGGAGCACAGGCGAAGGGAATTAATTATACAAATTGAAGACCTTCTCTGCATAAAGCAAAAATCTTTACATGCATGTACATAACATAAGTTTATAACTATATGACGCAAAGCATTTCTTGGCGTTACCTACGGTATCACAATGTCATTGTTCCCTATTATGTTATACGCAAGATTACAATTGCGAAACGTAAAAGAGCAAAGGAAATAAATGAAACTTGCAGAAGAATAACTGTTGCGTCAATGAAACCACAGAGCACAGAACAACACACGAGCACAGAACGAAAAGTGAAGATGAAATTTGCAATTGAAAAACTTTTTCAATATGCGACAACAGCGTAAAATGTGTGTGTGTGTGTGTGTGTGTGTATGCGCACATAACATTATTGTTCCACGCTCGAAAGTGCTGATGATATAAAATGAACGAAGAGTTGGGATTGAAATGAATTTGTTTGTTTATAAGAGTGTTGTGTGTGCATGTGTATGTCTTTCTGTCTGTCCTCTGTTTTGTTAATAATACTTACTACGTTGTATTTCTGATGCCGCAGCCACCAAATCATTATTATCATCATCCAGCATATTGATGTTGTGCTAAAAACACGCACACACAGTCGCACGCCACACACCTCCTTCTTTATCGCGATCGCGTTTTTCCGTTAATTTCACCCTCTACCTCTTCACTCAAGTTTTCTTTACACTCAAGAGCTAATAGCGCTGTTTGTTTTCGTATCGTTGATGTGTTAGCGATGATGACGTCACATGTAGATTGTTAAAATATTTGTTCTTTTTGTTCTTTTTTTTTACTTTTTTGTTGATTTTTTCTCCACCGTTTGAAATTTGAAGACAAACGTGTTAAGTAATCAGCCTTACTTTGGTTGTTGCAAAAATTTTTTTGTTTTTGTTTCTTTTTTTTCCTTTTTTTTTTTTTTTGTTTTGTTACTGCTCTAATTAAGCGTCAATTTATTTAACAAAATCGCATCGAATAACAATAATAATGACGTTCTCCTAAACGGGTACTGGAACGTTTATAATCCAAGTTGAGCACCAAATGACGTTATTAATGAAGACAAAACCAAAAGTTATGGAACGTATTTTATCGGCTAAACATGTGTGTATGTCGAGAGCACGAAAGCGTTTCTTCAACAACGTTGTTGTTGTTGCTTGCGTTCTTTAATTAAAATTTTCTTACCAACAAACAAATAAAAAAAAAAAAAAAAAAACAAAAACAATTTTCTAAATATCCGAAATTACTTCATTCGAAAATACGTTGGAAAAGGGTTACGCGATTTTCTGATTCTTTTTCTGGAACTCTCTCTCTCTCCCTCTCTCTCGCTGGCTCGCTCGCTGGTTCTTTCTCGCTTATTTAATTTGATGAATTCGCGTGGCGTTTGCTTCTAAATGACTCTATAAAAGAAAAAGAGAGAAAAATATATGCAATTAATTGAAATTATTAATTGAATTTATTATGAAATTATTATGCAAAGTTTCTCATACGGCTACAAATGAAAATTTCAAGTTCAAGCTTTGAAAGTTTTCTGTAAACTAAACGACGGTTGTCTACATTGAAAAAACAAAAGCCACTCGTCATACATTCACAAACTAAATAATCATTAAGTATTGACTCGCTTGGTACAAATGGGAAAAAAGTTTTGTAAACAGCCTACACAGATATATTTACATATATATATATATATACATATATACATACATACATACATATAAGCATATAGGTAAACAACATATGAATATCGCAGTTTCCACCTACTCTTTGTACTCGCCAGAATGCGATATGTTAAATTTCTTATTTCATTTAT
>CCAG010024023.1:0-34336 GCA_001077435.1 Glossina morsitans morsitans | reverse complement strand
TATACATATATATATGTGTAACTGTGTACATTGATAGCAAAATTAAAATTAATTAAAATTCCTTTCTGGAAAGAGGAAGAATCGCAGTAAACGATGAGATCGTGTGCTCAAGTTAAGCGAGCCCGCGAAAGTAAAAAAGTTACAACAACAGAATGCAATATAGTTTCCGAAGAAAATTTGCGGTTCAAGTAATTTCATGTGCAACTTCTTGTAGCCAAGTTAAGTTTACGAAACAGTTTCTGTTATCTTTGTTAAACGAAATCACTGAACGATTTTCAAGACAAGTATGCGAGCATATGAGCAACGAGATAAAGAAATCATTCAAAGTACTTTTGTTTTACTTTATTTCTTGCCTAATTTCGCTCAAAATTGAAAATCAAAAATAGAAAAAAAGAACAACTAAGAAAGTTATATTCGGCAGTTGCCGAATCTCGCATACCCACCACTATGCTTTTTGCATTCTACATTCCAAGTTCGTTTATTTGATACCCATATCGCTCGTATCATTAAGAACAAATTAATCGCGGCGTCTACCGTATGTGTGCATTTGGAAAGTAACCCATTCTTTAACCATACCTGCATTTGAAGAGTGTACAAAATAGTTTTAAAGGTTTTGTCTTGTTTGCCTTACGATAACTAAGCATTAAAACTAAAAAAAAAAATTTTAAAAATTAGTTTTCATCACTAGTAACTTTGTGTAAACACTGGCGATTGGTTCCATTTTTGGACCCAGAAAGTAAATTGTCACGAAAAGTAAATGTGGACAGTTTCAGTCTTCTTACCTTAAATCATTTCCGAATAACGAGCAAAAATTCAAAAAATTTTGTTAGAAAAAACTGGGTTGCATTCAGCTTACGCTTGACTGCGCGCTTCTGCTCTAACCGATGTGGCGCATTTTCAATGGCAACCTGCCTACACAAACTTCCAATGTTTCTACCAAATTTGAAATTGATGTCTTCATTTTTGCGACCAGGAGAATGCCAACAACATTAACACACACAGACGGACCTGCATGGCAAAATCAGTTCACAATTTCATGCTGAAGCTTCCTTTTGGGTGTTACATACGTTACGGAGAAAAAAAGCAAAATTAGTATACAGTGGTGGGCATAAAAAAGTATACTGTGAATTTAAAATATTAAATTATAAAAAACCCAAAATAAGCGAAAAACTTGTAAATTACGAGAAGAAACTATAATCGGCTAGTGTCGAGTCGTTTCATCTCTACCGTTAGCTACTGTGCGATATTCGATTGTGAGATAGACGGATGTACCTCCGCATGTATTTACATCTTATTCTGATTGTAGAAAGTTTGTGACCTCTGAACTAAATGTCACTTATCCAACTACATGTCGAGGCGGCCCGGGCCCAATCGAAGCTTTTACATATTTTCGAACTTGGTCTGATGAGGGTGAAAAGATGCAAGTATTCTGCTACTTACGCTGATAAAGATCATGCATATTCTTGCCGGCTATATGTGCTTTCTCTTCCAAAAAAAAAAAAAAATTGAAAAGAAAAACAACGATTGGAAAAAATTCTTCTTACCATATAGTAGTCGTATAATACAGAAATCGAAATCGCAAAATTTCTGAGAAGCACTTGACTCTGTATTGGTATAAGTGCGATGGAACACAATTTCTACGTAGAAGATCGCCAATCAAAAGTAAACAGATAATGAGACATTGACTGAGAAGTCCGCTATATACAGAATTTCTCAGCGGTAAAGTACAGCTATGAAGATTTTTGAATAAGAGAATCGTTAGGAGCAAGCTTATTCCCTAGTTGCGAAGATATCCGTCATTCATAAAAAAAAAGAGAGCTCGAGAAGAAATAGAACAAGATAAGTAACAGATGCAGCAACGAAAGAAAGCCGCTGCTGATGTGTTTGACAAGAGTCGACAGCTGTTTTCTATAATTTTTAAGCAAATCATTATATAAATAATCTGCAGAAATTTATATACCAAATCCAACGGTCAAAGCAGACTGCGAAATATCTGTTGCGCGAGAAACTGCGGTTTTTAAAACCTTTTTCTTACAAACGGTCTCACATCCGTTTACTAGCCGCTTTAAAGTAACTTTAGAGTCTACAAACTAATTGAGTAATCTAACAGCAAACCGGCTAGCGTAGCGCATCAAAGCCAGAGAGAGCTTCTATTTAAACACGACAACAGGAGGTTTGCCAAGTTTTGCGAAAATATTCAACGTAGTGTGCAAACGATAACATCGCCTAAAATAATAAAAATCCAAATCAGAGACTTTGTAAACCTGACTCAGCAAGTCCCTCAAAGTGTTAGCGCCAAATAGCACATAATAAACAAAAGTAATAGAGAGCAGATAATGCCCATTATTGGAACACGATGACATTTTAAGGTAAAAGAATCCCATTGTTTCCTGAGTAGCTTTGATTACCCTACGTGCAGGGGTATTAATTAATTAGGGGTGCAAGGAGGATTCGCCTGCCACATCTGGAACTCCAGCTTGGTACAGGCGCTCTTAATTGCAGCATAGCTTTGGTCACTAGCGGGTGCAGACATTCACTTTCACAGGTATTTGTTTATATCCGGTATTGTGTCATTCATTGATATGATCTTACGTACTGACGTTCAAATTGCCTTAAGATGGATCCTATAGATCGTATCTTCTGAGATCTGACCTGACGCTAGTTTTGCAGAGAAGAGGCCCGATACTTCAATCAATAACTTAGTTATCAGTCGATCAATAGAAGTTTATAGCGATCTTTATCGATCATTCTTATCAGAATTCTAAGACTTATTGCTGCTTGAAGACATCGTCTATTAACGCTTTGGCGACAAGATTACAATTCTCTGAAGTATTGCACTTAGGCAACAGGCAACGGGCAATAGGCAACAGGCCTAAGTGGGTCTCATTTAAGACGAAATTTGCCGATTGTTTTTTATATGCAAAAGTTTCACTTTGCGTTGGCAAACGATAAATAATAAAAAAACTTATTCACATTGAAGCGTTTTTCGTTTACAAAATTGATATTTAATAACGAAAGTTTAAGCAGCAACAACGACAATAGCAACGGTAAAGTTTAAATTAAAAACGCCCGGTTCATATTAATTATTTAAGGAGCGAACAAAAACGACATACCATCGATACATAAATAAGTTTTTAAAATTTCTCATACGTTTATGGCATATGCACTAAACACCGTTATGTATTTATTCATCCTTATATTTATGTACATATATATATATATATATATATATGTATGCATGATATTCGTACACACGGCTATATAAAGCATAACAGTGCATTTTAAAAATTATTATGTAAAACAATATTTATTCTCGTGAGATATTATTGCAATTGCATTTGGTTTACCGTTATTTTGAATAGTCACCGCATACGTGCTCACTCTCTCATTGAATGAATGCAACGCAATAACAAGGAATAAAATTCTCTGCCATTCACTTGTGTACTTGTTAATTGTCATACGATTGTATGACAAATGTATGTGTATATCTATATATAATGTCTGTCTCTTAGTTTGTATGCCTCCGTTTCAGTTTCTCTGTCTATTTGGGTGGGTGCAAGCGGTTTTCAAAATGGTTATATTTGGTTTTCCATTCGTTTTCGCCAATTGATTGTACGTCACGGTGCACACTGAACAATTTTGTTGTTTGTTTGATGACGTTTATATTGTTTGTTCATATCGTTGTTGGTGGTGGTGGTGGTGGTGGTTTGCTTGTTTGCCCAAAAAAGCACAATAAATGATAACGGAAGGGACGATGGAGAAGCAGAATGTGTGCACTTAGTCTGCATAAAAGAACGTTTGTTTTAATGTAAATTGTGTCGAGGTTAAAGGTTAAATATGCACAACTTAAACTTTCTCTTTTCTTTTCTTTCTTTTTTTTTTTTTTTTTTTACATTCTCTCTATCTCTTTCTTTTTCACTCAATCTCCCTCTCTTTTTTCATCGCTTGCATATGATTGCACAAAATATATATATATATATATATATAGTTATATAAATAAGTAACAAGCACTCGCTACCGCTACTTTACCTTGCATCGCCTATATACGAGTATACGAGTACGATATTTTCTTTTATTCGTTAGTTTAAAGTGTATTGAAAATTTTATAAACACAGCACATACACACACATACACACACACACACACACACACACACACACAGAGAGAGAGAGAGAGAGTAGCATTTATTTCGCATACAAACGTTTATTTGCTATATTTATGTTTGCTCTACCTGATGTTATTTAGCTATTATTGCAAGAGTTCTTTTTCTTGTTGATTTATTTACAAAAGCTTGTAACCATTTTATCAAGCGAATATGCTTATGTACATACGTAAAGGTACTTTGAGTTTAAGTATTCTATTCTAGATTAAATCAACTTCAATTTCAGATAAACTGTAATTTTTGGCATCATTAACTTTTTAATGTATGAAAGAATAAGAGAGGGGGAAAGAGAGAAAGGGAGAGAGAGAGAGAGACAGGAACAGAAAGATACTCTAACCAGAGTCGAACTTTAAAGCGAGTTAGTCAGGTTCCTTTGTTCCTCGTCTTCAACCCACAATTATTCAGAGTTTTCAAGGTGGCCTTGCACTAATATGAAAACACTGGGTTTTGGCACATTTATTATACCCACCCAACACGGAGGAACACCGGCATATTCATTTTGTCAAAATATTTGCAATAAGCAAAACAAAACTTCAGAGACCCCATAAAGTATTTACATATTCCTGATCAGCTTCAAATTCGAAACCAATTTAAATATGTCCGCCTGTCCATCTATCTGGTAAGCATTTTCTTAATATCAAAGATAATAGCACTTACTTCAAAATTTTGAAATCGTTATCGCACGCATGTTAGCATTGAAAATTGGCAAAATCGATCTGGAAATACGTTCACAATATAAGATCAACTGAGAAAGCCCATCTATCGTCAAAAGCAAAAAAAAAATTAAGTTCTGTTGATCGCTACGCATATACTATAATATTAAGTCTTTGCTTATTCTTATCCTGAGATAAAGGTGGCAAATGTGGACGAACCGGCCGTAGACGAGTATAATTCTATTATTTTTTTTTCATTTGTAATTTTAAAAAAGCGACTCATCCGTAAGCATATCTTTAGGCGCGAAAAAAAAAATTATGGGTCGATTAAATATTTCGTTTTTTAACAAAGTATTAGATAAAAGAAACATATATTGGCGCTTAGAGCCGCGCCATCTTAGTTACCCTGATCCCATCAAGCCGTACTTCTATATATGAGTGAAAGACTGCGCGAAAGGTGGGATGAGAGTTGGGAATGAATCGGAACTTGGCGAAGCAATCGATCCCAATTTCTACTGTCAACAAGTAATGCGAATAAATTTCGCTTTAAGCTAAAGCGTCCAGAGCTGACCACGCCTAGCCATAAACGTCTTTAATGATTCGGAATAAACTAAGCAATTCATTCAATTATCGTTTGGTCCTTATTCATCCAATTATCGTTTGGTCCGCTCTCTGGAGAGCTTGTTTAATCATGTGCAATGGATTTCATAGGTGAGGTTTGTGAATATCATTTGTTTTAGTTTTTTTCCTCCTTAGTTAGTTCCCCTTAATTAGTAAAATAAGAAATTGTGTTCATTGATTTACATTGGGTTTCTAAGATTTTCTTTATTGAAAAAAACAAGAAAAAAAAAAAAAAAGGAAAAACTTTGCAGGCCTAAGTCCGCAAGAGATGGAAAAGAAGACGAGAGCAAGTTAGCAATTGCATGCGTAAAAGTACACAGTCCACAGTTCATAGGAGGATTCGTAATTTTTTTCACGTTTGAAATTTTCGCGTTTACTTTTCGCTTGTCAATCAAATTGCGTGCCAGAGGCGCTTATTTACACCATTGTTACTGTACGCTGCGCTCATGTGTTATGAGAGCATTTCTTAATCCATTCCATTTCGGCCGCCTCTTGGGTGGAATTTTGTTAGATAGGCAAACAAGTCAGCTCAAGAAAAAAAGTTATGTTCGTTTTCGTAATAGCTATTAACACCGTGGCGCTCAAGCAACTCAATCGTGAAACGTGCTACACGGAATTTAAAAATTGAAAGACTGCAAAAAATTACATTATTACCTTTCACTTTTCGATTTCTTTTCCTGCGTAGACATGCGGATGGGTAGCCATGGCAGCTGATAGCTGATAACCGGTCGACTATACTCTCCATGTGCCAAATTATGATGAAAGTTGGCAAAAAAGTGCTACATGTGATAGCATCAATATGGTTATAGTTTGAAAAAAAAAAAAAAAAAAAAAAACAATATATAGAACGGTATATGTGCATAGTAGATATATGCACACGCACGTAACTGTACTCGTGTATTGCATGTTTTTGCTTAGGTGCCGGCCTGTTTCTATGTGATTTTCCTTTAAATGGATATTGAAACATTGATGAGTGTACGGCATTGATGTTGATAATGGTTTTTCTCAATTTCTTATGTTATATATATATGTATATACATATATATATATATGTACGTGTGCACATAGTTACGCTAAATGCAATATCATTTTTTTCTTTTCTTTCGTTCTTCATCACCATATACTTGCACGGCTCGCTCATGTGTTCGCGCGTCTACTGCAAGTCTGTTGACTTTTAAAGAGTATAGAAAGTATATTATCAGTTTATATGCATTATCGTTGTTGTAATTTTATATTGTTATCGATTTCGTTTTATATCATCGTTTTTCATCTTAGTTATTAAATTCGATCACGTACAAGCTCCACTCCGTCCACCACTTCCTACCACTCTTGCACTTACACTGGATGAGTGCATTTAAACAGATACAGAAAAGGGTACTTGACGAAATTCAAAGTGGTTACGAAAAGCGAAAATGAAAATTTAAAATTTTCTTCAAAGCGCCCTTTTTCTCATTAATCGAAACTAAATTATCGGGTGCAAAGAAGCTTTATTGAATTTCTTACATTCTACGCTTGGAATTGTAGAAGACAAGAATTCGTACAGGTCTTTACCGAATGTAGAGTCTTTGTCGTAACGAAAAAGTTAATCTATATCTAGCAAAATTCATTTTTTTTTCATACCGATCGTCAAAGCATGAGGACGATGTATTCATTTTGTTAACACGTTTGCAACGCCCAGCAGGAAGCTTCAAAAACCTTGTACATTCGTGACCAGTGCCATATTCGAGATCTTACTTACGCATGTCTGCCCGCCCATCTGTCTGTTGGCCCATTATGTACTATCTGTGTGAAAGATTCTTTCGTTCGCAAAAATGAAGATATCGCCTACAAGTGTGCACAGGAGTTTGAGGATAGCCGAAACCGGCCAAGCACAAACCTACAGTGCAACAAAAGCTAAGGACAACTTTATTTGTCGTTTTTTGCTCATTACTCAAAAACTACACGGGATATAAGATAAAGATTTCCACTTTTATTCAATAAAAAAAAAAATGGAAACAACCAGCCACGCCTGTCTAATGTTTTTTTCCCTTTGCTTCAATGTTTTTTACAATAACGGTGATGGGTATAAGAGATTCGGTCACAGCCGAATACAACTGATTTACTTGTTGTTTCTTTCTATTCTATCGACTTGCTACACTATCAGTACGTACGGCAGTACGTAGAGGCTCAAGGCTAATGAATTTACAAAATATGCAAGCGAACGTAAATAAAGATAATGCAACGTAAGCAGCCAACAGGCGTCAGAAGGATAACCGACCAAAGCGAAATTGTAAGTTGGAAGAAAAATCAAAAATTCGATTGCGATATCCCCTAGACATTTTGACTGATGAAGACGCTTTTAAAGGCGAAAGACGATGTACTATTTACACTCTTGCTGCTGCTGCTGCTGCTACGGCTTGCGATAATATTGAAAATTGAAAATTCTTTCCGTAATCACTTTATATTGAAGGCAAATTGAAACAAAAAATGAAACGAACGAGTCTCGATGTGCACTGGCAGACAAATTTTCGCAATCGTTCAACAGACTCGCAAACAATTTGAAAAGGATAAGAATTGGGTATTATTGTGCGGGTAGGAATGGATTGAGCACAAATGATGAACGATTTGTTTTCGAGGGTGACACCGCACGTATACATGCACGGGCACGAATATGCCCGCTGCACCAAGTTAAATATACTGTCAAATTTTGTATTGAATTAAAGTGATGGAACTGTCTGTCTGTCTACTTGTTATTACTGCAGTTGTAGTTAAATAGTTTTAGGTAAACTAAGAAATTTTTCGAGGAAAACTGTTCGGCAATAAAATAATGTAACAATAATGGCTTCCAAGTCAACACAAGTCACATTTCCACAGCAATCACATACGACTCTGCAGGCGTTTGCAACGCGACGTCGATTAAGAAAAGAGGAAAAGAAACAAACAAATAAAAAGCAATTGAATGCAACGTTGCCCAAAGAAGCAATTTGTTTGCTTTACCTCCTTGCGTTATTCTCCTGCCTCTGACCACATGACCAATGCTTCTAAGCTACAACTGTTGAGAACATTCTCCGTTTTTGTTGTACATGCATTTTACAATTTACAACTTAAAACTGTGCCCTCGCAGGTAGCTCAACAGCCTACTCATTCTATTCGCTTTAATCATTTTATTTTCAGCAATTCCTGCGTATATACATATGTAATCATCTTATCTATTTTAGCTGCCAGTTCACTTAGGGGATTTGACCGGGAATTGAGGCTGACCTCATCATCCTGCGCGACCACGACAACAATGGCTGTTTGCTTCACTTGCATTTATTTATTTTATCGTTTTTGTTGATTAATTTTATTGACGATATTATTGCGTCGCTCATTCGATCAGACATGATGATGATGACGATGACGATGACGATGATAATGTTTCATCAGTTTTACGTAATTTTGTTGTGTGCTTTTGTTCGCTTTTAAGTTTTCGGGGAAAAAATTATTGCGGCAAAAATAAACCGCACACACATGCTTCCCCACTGGGATTAAAAAATGTCGTATAAAATGAACATTTGTTACGTTACACACAGTAGACGCGATATGTTCTGTTGCCCTATTAATATCAATGAAACAATTCAATTTTTTATCGCTAACAACACCGCCAACAACATACACAACTAACAACAGTGAAGTTCTCAACTCAATTGTTTCATGCATGCATGTATTGTGTATTGGAAAAACAAGTTTATTTAAATATTCTTCAGTCATTCATCGATACTTTAACCAGTTAACCGACAAATGAGATTTTTAGTTTTCATACACGCGATAATTCGAATCGACGCGAAATTACAGAATTACTGTTAATATAAATTGCCAACAAAAACAACTTGAAACAAGAAAAAAATATTGTAGTCGGCTGATTGCCACATTTGTCGTTTAAAAAAAAAAAAAAAATCTTTTTTAAGAATAAAATATCGATCCCGACATTCTGTAATATTGGGTGCGCGTAGTCCATTTTTCCCAATTTTCCTACAAGTACTTTAGGCTCACCCACGCAATGCACGTGCGAAAAGCCCAATTTTTGTGTTTTCGAAAATAAGACTATTTCCACTTCGCGTCATGCTGTAAACGTGTCCTTTGATCGTTTTACTTTATTGTCAAGATCAAGGTCCGTGCAAGATTTCCGATGTTTTTGTCGAATTTCAAATCGACCACAATAATGTTTACCAAAGACATTACGCGGTGGAATAGATGGACGGACAGACATATGTAAATCGATTCATAAATTTGTGCTGATCAAGAATCTCTGATCGTTTGTTTGTTTTGACAAAATGAATATACTATCAAAGTGGTGGTCACAGTGACAGGTAATAATATGCACCGCATCAACAAAAATTACAACCACAAGCAAAATTGTGAATAGTTACAGTGATGTTGGGATATTGTGCCAGTTATCATATACCTAACTTTTATTTTCTTAAACTAAGAGAGGAAAAAAAAGGAAATAAACAGACTGACTGACCCGCATTTCGAGCAGCAATCATACTAAAGCATCATAATTTTTCACAATAGGCTTAAAAATCCATCTAGTGTATTGACGTACGGGTCTTTGTGTGTGTGTTTTTATAACAATGTATTGTATTTAAAAAAGCAACATTTGCGCTCTCCACGGTTCTGTGTTGTTCGAAATATACCGCACATTCAGCAATCAAATGACCCTAATTTGTTAACGAAAAAACCGCGTGTGTTTTATATGCCCACAAACTGTAAAACGTATTATGCAACAATTTCTCTGTCTATACTAAGTGATGTGCATATCGACACATTCGAACATGCTCACATGTCACATACACACGCACGGGGCATATGTACAATTGTGTTCGAAAAAATAGTTGTGCACTTTTGCAATAACTGTTTCGCTTCAATCAAATCGCCGATTACAAAAATCATCCAGTCTCCTAGCGAGGCATTCCTATCGAATAGAGAATCTAATGAAATAAATCTTTCATTTTTTCAATTATTTTCCTAACTAAAATAGAAAAGTGCTTTTACATATCAGTGTAAACATTATACAAATATGTAACAAAAGGCTTTGGTCCCCAGCTCTTTGACCAATAAATGTCCGAAACTCTACAATGATGACGTAATGTTTATATAAAATAGAAGAGAAATGTCGTAAAAATCATACGAAGTTTGAAAATGTGCTGCAAATGTACTCCAATTTTTCAGCATTTGAAAATATTCAAATAAGCTCTAAACAGTATTCTGCAGTAAGAGCTCTGCTAATTCATCGTAAGTTTGAAAACGGAAAAAAACAACGTGCGAAGATAGGTACAAAACGAGTAAGTTGAGATCGCAAGCCGAAAAGCAGGCATAAATGTAGTTGAGATAGTTTTTCGAGAGGAATTTGATCCTTTCATAAGTGCAGCAATCGTTCTCGCAGGCTGTATCTCGAGACGAATTTGAAGCATTGAAGAATATCGGATTGCACATGCCCGCTTGGCGCTTTGAAAAGCGATATAATGTTTCATGGACGTATGGACTCATAAAGCTGGCGACTGTATTTCCGACTGAAATTGTTTGTTAGGTTTCAGATGGATACGTCGCCCTCAAAGGCCTAACCCCGAAAGCACACGGAACAAAATATTGCATCGTTTGTCGCTTCGCCTAATCAATCTATTTCACGCAGCTCACGCAGTGACAATCATCAGAACGCTCCCCTATGGATCGTTCCGAACAGAAAGCATAGGGAACCCTAACAACTCTTATAAAAATCTACTCTGCAATCGAGTCTCCAATGATTCAGCGAAAAACATTCACACGGCAGAAGTGCTTCAAGCTCTTCAGACCAGTCAACACTTGCTACGTTCGCAGACTTTACAACTCATGAGATGTAGAGAAAATAAACCTTTCGGCAAAAGATTGCCCTGATTTTTCTGCTCAGCTATGCCAAGGCCAGAAACAGATTGCAGACGAAAGACTTAATCGTGACGTTATAAGATTTTGAATAACATCGATAGACTGAGTTGATATTTTCGAGAGTTTTTAAAAGATTTGAAAGAATTTATGAAAAAAATTAGTTATGCAGAGGATAAAAAAAAATTCAAATTTAAACGAATAAAAGGCAAATGAATTTAGTGACTATCACGTTGGTATCACTGAAATTGAGATATTTGTGAGATGAATTTTATTTCATATTTTTTATCCGACGAACTCGTGAGTCTTTCTTAATTTCAGATAAAAATATTGGAATGCCTGAGCTCAGTTAAATCGCTCCCAGTGCAAAGGTGTTAGTTTTCATCACTAAGGGAGAAGGATTTTTTCGAATTTTAAGCACATTTTCCTTAAGAGAAATAATTAACAAGTTTTTTTAATGAAAAAACTCTCACAAAACTTCATTTGTATAAACTAATAAAAGAATTACGAATTACTTTTATGCGTTCAGCTTGAGGACACTACTATTTTTTTGAACACCCCGGTATCGCCGGCATTGTGAATGAAGGCAAAGCGTACGATTTACAATTCGCAATAAGGAAAAATTGTTGCGCTTGTGGTTAAATTGTTTAAATAAACAATTAAATATTATCGGAGAATAAATTTAATTATGTACAACAATAGTCAAGCACATGAACTATTTTGTAAAGTAGGTCGAAATGGTGGAAGAAGAAAAAAAAAAGGAAATAAAAATTAATGTGAGGTAAATGTTATGTAATTTGGAAATTTTCATATTTTAGAAAATTCAACTTAAGGGAAAAAAATTGCATTTTTAGATCAATAATCATCGAAACTCGATGGCCAATGAAATGCAAAGGAAAGCCTTAAAAAAAAAAAAAAAAAACAATTATAAACTATTTTAGCCGATTAATTGTAGAATTTAAAAGGAAACATTTGCTTCAAGCCAACATAGCGTTCTATGCATCCTACACGGTCCTATAGTAAATCGTACGAAAAGGTAGAAATCATCTAAACGAGCTTTACTCACCTGATTAGTGCGAGTTGCGAGGACCTTTGCGAAAATATGCACGACATTTACCATATTTCGCAAGCCATTGTCATAACGGCTTATACGACAAACGACTACCTATCAAGTTAGACTTCCAGCCGATAGATGACGAGGATTCGGTTTTTACGTCGATAATAAACATACACACATTATGAAGTCTCTAACGAATAACTGCTTTTGTTATTTCGATATCTAAGGAGGATTTTTTTTTATTCAAATCAACACTTTAATCGTAACTGGGCACTGGAGTGAATTAAACTACATCAGGTTATAAAAAGGACTATAGGAAGATGAAATCGCACAGATATTTCCCCGCAAAAGAACACTCTCGAGAGACATATAATGATTTTGGACGATTTGAATCTAAGACCAAAGACAAACTTCGTTTTTGTTAAACATAATTTTAGTTTACCTTAGCCTAAGCACATAACCCAACCTCTAGCTAACTGCTTAATCGAATTTCAACTGTTTCATGTTTATGAAATTAAATATAATGTTTTCATATTAGACCTTTTCCCCTCTTTTCGTTCTCGTATCAAGAGAATATGAATATAATTTGTTTTCTTATTGAATCGTGTTAAGCTTTCTAAGAAGAGATTTTCCGTGTTAAGTGTTTATGCTTTCAATGGCAAAAAGGAAACATATAATTGGGAAAGGCAACAAAAATAAACATAAGCGAGGAAAACTTTGGTAAACTTAAGAGGTGCGAGATGCTCCTCCTCACACAGCAGCAAGAGAAAAAAAAAATGAATTTAAAGTCTTAAAATTATTTATAGCAAATTCAGTTATCCGTTTCTCGTTCATTTCGAAATATTAAAGAGATATGTGTATGTAGTTGGGCAGGCCTGCACAACTAGTGCATGCACTCGAAATGCTTGTTACAAACATATATTGTAACGATTTCGGAATGCCCCTAAACTCTAGTTGTTTTCAGACGTATGGTCATACATATGGTCATGTATAAGTGCAATCAGTGTACGTACGTGTAGAGTTTTTTTTTGTTCCGTTCACATTTTTCCTCTGGAGATTTTATGTCGCACCAGCTCGTTCGTTGCTTGTGTGCAGCCAAATGAACTTGCTAATAATAATCTTTAAGCTCTTTTGCTTGTTATGTTTCAACACTTGTGTACGGTGCGATATGTTTCGGAAGCAGACACACAAATGCGTCAACTCTTTCTCAAACCTAACGTAACTAACGGCCTGACTAAAAGGCTCATCATTAATTCTATTTTCATATATTTATCGCAACAACAATGCTCCCATTATTTACTATAACGACAACTTAAAATTCACCAAAGCTTTCCCACTGTCTTCAACACATATTAACCACAAATATTCAAACTGTCTATTATCTCATATTTCTTACTGAGTAATTAAAGAATTTCATTCTTAGTTGACAATATTATTTATCACAACTACTATCACCGATGGCAACAACAAGCATTCCAATGGAATGTTTATCTGATTTTGTTCGTTTTCTATTTTGGTTTGCATACAGTAGAGAGATCGACTGCTTTTTTCTTTATATAAAATACTCGTCACCGTTAATTATTATAATTTTTATGTTAAATTAACTAGTGATCCTAATTAAGGACTATAAGGTATAGAGCATTTCTTTTCCCTTTCGATAAATGGAAAATTATTATTAATTTGCATTTAGGAGGACGAAATGAGATAGAAAGAGAGAGACTTAAAATGTCCTAATGCCATCAAATTGTTAACAACTCTTGACTTGATCACACACAAAAAAAATACTGCTTGCATTGCCCAAGCAATTATCCGCAACAACAAGATTTATCCGTACGAGTTCTCTAACCTCGAGTAACCTTGCGAACGGCAAGGACGAGAAATTTACTCTAGACATGTCAGATAGATGCGTAGGAGAACGACCAAATAACACCCAATTGTTGGTCATTTGCCAGACCTCATACTGCCAGCCATATGCACGTCTGGGAAAGGATGTCGCAGAGCGGCAAGACGAGAAAGTCAGACATTGAATGGGAGAAGGATCTCTAACAATAACAATACATTTTGAAAAAGTATCAAAGAAGCTTTGTAGTCCGTAGTGAAGGAGATAGGTTAGGAACTTGGCGATAGCCTCGATAACAGCTATTAAATCTGAGTAACATCCTTCGCCATATAGCACGAAATTATGATATGAATAGAGAACAAATAAGAAAGTTATATTCGGCACTCGACGAACCTCCCCTACTCCCCACTACGGTTTTCGCATTCCACTCTTCAAGTTCTTTTATTTGATACCCATATCGCTGGTATTGTTAACAGAGAAATGTTCGCGGTATCTACCGCCCTCATTTTAGAATTAACCCATTTTTGGGCAGATAATGTACATTCATTTGAGGAATGTACAAAATAGTTTTAAACATCCTGTCTTGTTTGCGTTATTATAAGCAAGCGTAAAGCGTGGGGCATGGTCAATCTTTTCCATTTTGGCACATAAAGGCTAGAATGAAAACTAACGAACAAAAATCCACAAATTTTTGTTAAGAAAAACCGAGTTGCGTTCAGTTAACCGCTCCACGTCGGTCATCTGCTCTCACCCATTTGGACCATTTTCAATAACAACCTATGTGCAGCAACTTCCAATGCTTCTACCAAAATTTAAAGTCGATATATTTATTTTTGCGACCAGAAGGGTGCCAACAATAAACCCCACACAGACGGACGGACATGGCTAAATCAATTCAGAAATTCACGCAGATCAAAAACATACTTTATACCTTATACGATCTCTGAAGCTTCGTTTTGGGTGTTACATACATTAAGAAAAACAAATCAAGTGAGTATGTCCCCATCTTACAGTGCTGGGTATAAAAAGATTGTTTTACAGCTTAGCTAACATTATTTTGGTTAGTTCCGATAGCGAAAATTATAATTGAAATAAAATGTTTTTTCATTTAAAATATCTCTTAGAATGAGTGAAAAATAAAAAAAATAGACAAACACATACATACGAACATGCTTAAAAAATAATATTTATTTAGATAATGCAGTGGACCGGAATATCGCGAGACTGTTGATTGCTAATTACTGCAAGAGTTGAAAAATGCAAAGAGAAGTCCCACCCACGCATCGTATAAACGTGCGACAACTTAGACGATAACAATCTCATTATTACGTGCTATTATACACGAATGCACTTAAAGAACAATTCTTTTTTTAAATAAACTTTCATTTAAGTAAATTAAATGAGAGAAAAGAAATTTTATCCCTATCACTTTTATATCACTGCACATGAAAGCTTAAAGCGTTTAGAACAAGCCGCTTTGTTACACACACATTAAAATCTTAAATTCCCCGTAGCATTTATGCGAAGTCGCATGAAGATGACTCGGATAAAATTTGATTTATTTATATTAATAATTACAAGACTTTTGAGCCTCTTACAAATCATTATGTTATTGTTAATTATGTAAGCGGTTTTGCAAGAGTGTGTATAAGTGTAAGTGCAAGGAGATTTACAATTTCACAAAGATTTGAATGCGGTTTAAAAGTTTGAATTGTTTTAGAAAATTCAACACATTGAAGAGGGTGTCTGGGGGTAAATGATGAAACCATGAACATAGAAGACACTTATCGCCGACATCGCACAGCGAGTATATAGGGGAAATAATATACTGGCGAACAATCTTAGTGCATCGTAAACACAATCTATTTAATTTGGGAAATGCGATATCGTTGAAGTTTGCAGTTCGCTAACTAATCGCTAATGGGAAGTTTACTTTCATTTATTGTATTGCACTAAGTTGAAGTTTTCTTTCGTAATAAACATTGAGTTTCCTCGTATATATAGTTCTGTGTACGAAAACTACGATCAATGTAAATTTTTCTTTTTTAAATCTATTTCGTTGCCTTCGAGGAAAATCATTAACATCGTCTTGATAGACTTTGAGTGACTTTGGCGCGCTTTTTCGACCTTGGCTTACCTTTTGCATGATATTCGCTTGATTGTTCGTTCGGGTCTTTCCGGTTCGTATGTGTAGATCTGAATCTCATCTCTTGACCGATGATAATCAGAAATCATCTCCTCCTCACAAGAATTATATAAATCGGTAAATTTACTTTTTGTGTCGCACAAAACCAAGCGGTGCTAAGTTACACTAATGACGTCTGTTACGTGACAATTTCATACACGTGTCAATATTTCTGATATTCAATATGCCCGCGCAATTTAACTCGAATATTGGTCATACTTTTTGATCACAGTATTGTGAAAATTAATGAAATGCTTTATATCACGGCAACTGAAATGATTGCTAATGTGCTGGGAAAATGGAAGCGACAAATTACGTAATCATTGCGGGGAATATATACGTTGTTAGAAATCCACAATAGAGAGGTTTGCGAACTCTTTGATTATGTAATGCTCCTAATGCTAGCTGAGTAGTAGTCATTTCTGCTGGCGCTATACACTGGCGCTATCATTGCGTTAGTAACAGAGAATGCATTTGTATATATAACAGAATTATTTCTGTAAAATTCTGATAAAATCTGTTTTCATCATTTTCCCTTCACTTAAATGAAAGCTTATTTTAAATCAAATAATTTTTGTTTTTTTCATTTTACAATTTTTAGTCTGTTACGGTTCGCGTTCTACTGTCCAAGCCGTCTTATATTGTGATTGTCGACATGCCGATGGGATTGTTAAGAAAACTCAACACCATCACGTTATGACGTCCGCCATATTTAATTTAGAAGCTACTCTCCAAGTCATTTTACTTAATATCGATATGAAAGGCATTGTGAAGAAAAAGACAATCCGTTCCTTTGTATCGGCCATCATTTTACCTAAGCAGAAAATTTGATTGTACGACATTGTCAACGAAAGTAAAGCGTGGTACGTGGAAACTTTCGCCAAGATGAGGCATTTGAAAGTGCCCGAAATACCGGGAGAGAATCAACAAGATTATAAAATAAATGAACTCTTCTGAGTAGGTATTCGCCAGCATTTGGACCAATTATTAACTTATTTCCTATGTAGTTTTCTTTTGGCTCAGTTACTTTAACGCTTTTAAATTTCTTGTACGTAGCTTAAGCAACGTCTTAAAATTAAAATATTTCTTATGCATTTCATCCCTGGCTGTATGTATGTATATGATTGATTTGAAAATTTTATGAATGTTAAGTTAAGCTCGACCGTTCACAGTTTTATGGGAAGAGATTTTACTATTATTTCGCTTGTGACCCAAGAGATATTTTCTAAATTAATTTACTCACGTTTATATGTTTGATGTCGGTCCACATTTTGTAAATCTAATGCGCTCATACGTTTTGGCCCAAGGACGGGTGCTATCAAAAATTTGATAGAATTGAACTATTTTTACGACCACTCCTCCATATAACATCCCATGTTAAGAGTTCGTTACATGGAAAGCATTCGCACACTAAATGAATTTGAAAAAATTCGTTACTTCCCGAACTTCGTTACGCTCCGAAAAAATGATAGCAAAGTCTAGTTTTTAGTGTTTTATGGTACAACGTTGGTGCAACAAACATTCACAAGATATGATTTGACATCTAAGCTCAATGTATTAAATGGAGACTACGTAGGTTTACTTTCTGGACACTTGCTTACTTAACGTGGCTCCAAGCTTCAGTTTTTGCCATATTATGACGAACGTAAGGGATGAACGGCATTAACCGAAGTGTGGCTTTAATGTTTGGCCTTTCCCGACTATAACATTTACTATTAAGTTTATTTTCTTTCCTCTCCCTTATTAAATCTCATGTTGATTCACATACAGACATTATATACATACACTATATATAGATAATATATATATATATTTATTTATTTAGACTGTACTTTCCTTATTATTAGTTTTTGCTGTGTGTACCACATTTCTTGCAATTTAGGGATGCTACAGGACTTCAAGTGTTTCCGGTTATGTGGAAGAGGATTTTATTAATCTTGCATTGCTCTCCCAGCTTAAGGTAAACAGCACATCGATAGCATGTGCAGAACAGGTGACGTATTGACGTATTGACGCTAAAGCAGAGAGAGAGGGAGACAAAAGAGAGACGAACCAAGACTTGAAGTGTGTCATTTTTATCCTTTTTACTACCTCAGTATGTCTTGTATTTTTTGTTTTTTTTTACTTTCTTTCATTGTTCTTGCATTACAATCATTAACCCAAATAGTGATTCATGATTTTGTAGTGGGAATAGAAGGGTCACAACAAATTTGTTCTGTCCTCTGGTTATCGCTATAACGAGCTCAAATTTGCTTTATGCTTCTGCAGGGGAAATTCGATTTTCCGAATTAAAAAAAAAGTAGTGGCCATACTTTTTACGCACGCAGCGGGTGATATTCTAACGCAAAGCTGAAATTTCGGTTTAATCATACTTTTCGCTGCTCTGCTCTGCTATTTGTACAGTGATGTGCTTTTAGATTTTATGTTCGAAACGCAATCCTACGGCGAAACGTATGTCACGAACACAAACATATGAATGTTACAAAGCATTCAATGTAAATTTATTGATTGGTGTTTGTCGTTCTATTTAACTTTCAACATTCGTAGCTACATTGGCAAAATTAGAAAGCTGATGTTCGAAAATCGTGCAATCATATGAAAAGAAAGTAAAGCCATACATACCTCGATGCTATGTTATAAAAGCAAGTGCTGTCCACAACAGCGATTGTTGATTCGCAAAGATCACGGCAATTAATTGCGTTATTAGCGTATGAATAACAAAATACAATAAACACAACAAAACACTTAAAATGCGTTCAAATCAATCGTCAATTAGGAAACTTTCCTATGCCTGGCATTGCTTTTGTTCGTCTATTATTAATAACGATACTTTATTCCCGTTATAAACAAGTCCTGAAATTTGTAAACTTTATTGCTGTTTATCCACTTCTTTATTAACTTAATTGCTCACCTTCACTGCCATTATATTTCATGCTGCATTGCCATTTTTAAGCTAAGTGCCGCATGAATGAAGGAAAAAATACTAATTTTCTCAATGCTTTTGTTGCATGCGAACGAATTTTCCCATGTATTCGAATTTTGTACTGACGATCACCACGCCTCCTAGATTGTACTTGAAATATTAGAATAAGCAGAAGAAGAGTCCACAAAAAATTTCTAGTGCACAGGAACTACAGATTTATTACCAACGCCCTATAAAAAACAAAGGAAGGGATGTGATCTGGATAAGCCTGCAGACGCGACTGTAATTAAGCGGAATATTTGTTGGGTTTATAAAATTGCTTGAGATGCTGAGGCAAATTTCGTCTGAAGGCGTATCCAGGCTTCGATCTTTTTCTTATTTTTTTGTTATTCTTTTTTCTTTTTTTTTTTTTATATCATATTGTGCTGTTTGTTATTTTTATCGTCTCAAGTCACAAGAGCAGTCAGTGTACTGAAGATTTTTCTTATTATTATGATTGAAAATCTTTTTATTTTTCAGTTTTTGTATTTT
Organism: Glossina morsitans morsitans; assembly: GCA_001077435.1. Taxonomy (NCBI): domain Eukaryota; kingdom Metazoa; phylum Arthropoda; class Insecta; order Diptera; family Glossinidae; genus Glossina; species Glossina morsitans. Next base: position 14,487 of record CCAG010024023.1, on the reverse strand, counting down.
TTTTTTTTTTTTTTTCTTTATTTCCTTATTCTTTTAGTGTCTTAGACAGACAATAAGTAAACATCATGAAAAACAAACGCACGCCAAAACACTCAACTTATATTGTACGGTCATAATTTCATTTGGTTTGTTAAGGGGATTCGTTTGGATATAATAAAAATATTATATTAAAAGAAATAAAAAAAATAAAAAAAATTCTCGGTAGAAAATGAAAGGAGATCAACATCATTATATTTTATCATTCTAATGCATTTATGAAGGTTATCATCATCATCAGTTGCTCAAGAGAGAAATATATTTAGATGTGTGAGCGTGCGTTTGGATGTTCTTTTTCACAAGTAAACACTTGAAAACTTAAATATTATTTTTTATCATTTTAATTGAATTTTTTCAGGCAATAATAATAAATGCATGAAAAATATATAAAAAGTGAAGCAAGCGGTCACACGTTCGCCATACTAAGCCGACAAAAGTAAAGCGATTGCGAAAGTAAGAACGAACACGAAAACGAAAACGAAAATATTCCCTTTTCTTTTTTTTTGGAACTCAAAAAAGAAAGGAACTTCAAAAAAGAAGTAGGAAGGAAAAGGGATATAGCAAGGGGCCGCAACCAGGAATGAATGTATCCGACCGAGCATTCACGTAATTAGAGTAGGGTTTATCACGTTGCGAATTAAATCCGGTTACACCGACTTGATAATCGCGCATTCTCATTTATTAACCTCTATGAGGAGTGGAGTAGCGAAAAACAGATGAGAACGTATCGAGATGTTGGTTTAGATGTATCCCAAACAGTTCATTCATTTGTTACGCTCATTGCAATACGTAGTAATGAGTGAGCAGCCTTCGTTCTTATCTCGTATGTGCTCTTCATTTGATATCGGCGATGTCGGGCAAATAACTGAATTCTTTTCCTTTAATACGATCCATTTCCTATGCTTCTCTTTGCATTTCCGTTGCGAGGCCGTTGCCCAGTTTCTGATTCTCAATATCGGGTAAATTTCGTAATCGATCGCAAGTTTTGCGTGTGCGCGCATAGTTGTCGATTATCGAAACAGTGTTTTGATGATAAGATTTGAAACTGTAATCCGAGATCGAAAGTGAAAGTGATCTATCTATACAGGCGACTTAGAATGGACGAAGAATGTTCCGATTCTGACAAAAGTGTTGAAAATTGTCATCCGAAAAAAGGAAAACGTATTTTGGAAAGTGACCCATAAAGTCCCAGTTGACGAAGATATCAAACAATAACGACGTGCTACACTTTGGTACACTCAAAAGTCCCGTTGAAAATCCGGCACCTTTCGTACATCCCCACGTAATTAAAATAGCTGGTCCAACACTGTATTCGTATTGCATCCAAATATCCAACAATGATATTTTTAAAGATGTTATACAAGAAAGTAACCAATGTAATGCGATTAAGATAGGGTGTCCAAAAATTTGAATTTGCCGCCATTTAAGCAGTAAAGCAACCCAAGGCAACCCAAAAAGAAGAAGACCAATTTGACAGCTGTCAGCTTAGTATTAGTAAAAATGGAACATTATACGAGAGAACAACGCGTTGTATTTGTTGAACAATTTTTCAAAAATAATGAAAATTTGGTCATCTCTCTTCGAAAATGGGCCTGCTCAGGCAATGACTTGTGCTGGTGCTCGATATCGCGCTCAGATATTGATGTGCACGACATGCGCTACATGTCATGCATCGCTTGAAAGAATTCAATTACTGCAGGAGACATTCTCCGTTCGTGTACTCTGTCGTTTCGGTGATCAGAAATACGATAAAAGAGTACGTAAGTACTAGCCAAGCCGTGGAGGCCATTTGCCCGATATGCTGTCCCACGCATAACAATTCAATAAAAAGATTAAGACAAAGAAAAAAGATCGGATTTTTATTTAATTAAAAGCTTACGGAAAATCTGGAACACCCTACATTATAGCAACATATATAAAATTTTCATGTTACAGATTATATTGGTCTTTAGATGCTTTACTTTGACTTCCAATTATTGCTGAAACAATGTCTCAAATGATCAATCACCAAAAAACTGAAACGGCTCTTCTGAAGCTTAAAGCGTCAATAGCTGACACAATGATAAAAACAAGTGAACTTGCGTAAAGACGACATGGACTTATGTCGATATGTCAACAATCATTTAAAAAATTCAAAAGTTGTACTAAAGTTAATCCTGAAATCAGACTGAACGGCAAAGGACATTATCTCAAAAAAAAAAAAACAAAGTGAAAAACCGTTCAAGATGTCACCGCGAAAAAAATTTTGTAAGACGAGTACGATAAATTTGGGAAAAATGCGAGGAACCAGCCTGCAATTTATGAAACGATTTCACTTATACCTTACCACGAACGCTCAGCGGCCACAAGTGTGGATTTTTTTTTTTTTTTTTTTTGTGAATTTCGATCATTTTCTCTCTACTCTTTTTGTTTGTCCAAATTCGTTCCCATATAAAATGAAAAAAATCGTATAGAAAAAAAAGTTAATATTTTCTTGCTTGTTCTTGTTATTATATCATATATTCCTTGTTAATGCAACAATTCTAAAACGTTGGGAAAAGCTGGCAATTATATTCAATACTTTCATCTTCTGGCATAAAGTAAAAGATTAAGAAGAAGGGATTAGAAACTTTAAATAAACAATGACGTATGTACTCATTTTAATTTACTAAACTTTACTTAATACCGTATCTAATTTCGTCTTCGGAAATTGTACCTCACATCACTTGCGATACAAGAGTATATTGCGTTTTTCCAAATGTATACAACGGCCAGAAGACCTCGATATAGATCCATATTTTATCTATGCTTGTCTATCCGTCCGACTGCATTTATTTCTTGTGTTCAACCTAGCATTATAGATCCATCTTTTATCTATGCTTGTCTGTCCGTCGGTCAACGTTGCTTTTTTGTATTCAAACTATCATTTTTCAGATATTGTGATGAAATTTGATGCACTGATAAATGCTCACTATAAAATCGACAGAAGCATGATTGCATGATACATGACTCAACCCACTTGCGCAATTACATTATTAATGTTATATACCCTTAGGCTTTTATAGTCCCAAATATATCTGCATAGGTTAACTATCTTCGAAAATATGGAGAATGCCTCGTTGTTTCGCTTCTTAAAAATGAATTGTTTACATGCATATGTTGCACAGTTAACCTGAATTTTTTTTATATGGTTGCTTTAATTGTTTTTGTATTTAGATAAAAGATGCATTTATTTGCATTTAAACTGTCATTTACACACTAATCACTGATCATATTGCAGATATCCCGTTGTGTCTCGATTGCAACACTTTTACCGATTTGACGAGCAATCGAATTGTATACACGCATAAACCGATGCGATTCGAGAATGAGTAACGAATCGAGCACGCACTCCCTCTCTCCCTCTCCCACTTTCTGCCTCACTTTCGATATCGGGGACCATAAACTAGGATGAGAAAGTGATTTCTTTTTTCTTTTTATATATCACGCTGGCAAAAAGGATTACCTAATAAAACGACCGTCGTGCTGTCCTCTAAATTTTTACTTTATTATTCGCGCAATCAATGTTTATATTTGTTCTTTTTTGTTTTTTGTTTGTATATAACCCTATGCTTCATTCATTTCGTGCTTCTTCGATATTCGGTTATGGTGTTTCATTTTATAAAAAGGAGAAAAGCTGAGAGGCATCACAATATGCATACGCCACTCTCTCGCTTGTAGAAAAACAAACATTGTATCATAAAGTAAATTGAATTGTTTTCAAGTTTTTAACACAACATCTATTATTAAATATATGAGGAGTGCAGAAATTCCTTTTCGATCTTCGTTCTATAGTCTGCCATGTATATATGTATGCATAGATGAAAATGTTCCTTTCGTTACATTTTATGTCAGTTCAATATGCATTTTATGTACTAGTTTGAAATAGATTGAATTAATGCCATTACTTTTCATTTCTTGACGTACGTACGTACGTACACAACAAGCACTTTAACTTTTGCGCAGAGCGCAAGTTTAATGGGCCTTACGAGCTGTGCTGATGCTTAGCATATTGTGCTTGCATTTTTATAAGCCGAGGCCCAAGAGCCGTTACTACAATACACTATACATATTCGCTCTTCTTTTTCTATTCTGTAACAATATCTCGAGCGCGTTTTTCATCTTTATTATCATGAATAATGTATGGCTTGCAGTTGAAAGCAAAGACAAAATACAGAAATTTTTAAAAACAAATCTACAACAGCCTGAAGCGGATTGAAATATTAGACGTATGCTATATACAATGAAAGAGCGTAGAAACTAACGCACAAAATACACATTTTCCAAGTAAAAGATAGAAATCGATACTGACGCTAAGCTCTTTCGCATCTAAGCGTAAAAAAAAACAATGAATTCAGTTTTAATGTGCAATGCACAAGAATATAAAATTGCATAAAAGATGGGCGTATAAGGGAAACCATAGAGACAGACGCATATACATATATATATTTATATATAACATACATATTTCATGCGAATTTCAGTGAACGAAAATCTTCTTGAAAACGAAAATTCGCAAATTTATTTCGATCGATAGAAATGCAAAAGCAAAGCTTCAGCTTCAACTTTCCACTTCCATCCACAAAAAAAAAAACAAAAAACGAAGAAAAAAAGAAGCGAAATATTGACGTAGAAAACAAAGTTACCAATTAGAATTTTAATATACAAGTTCCACCGAATTACTAGTGAAAACGTGAGAGAATTTCATTGAACGAAACGTTTGTATTCGGAATCTGAAGAAAAAACCATGTCCCGATGGAAAAAATTAGTTAAACTAACTTTTTATACAACGCATCGAAAAACAAAAACATCATATAACAAATAACGAATCTCGTAAAAAGCAGACAACTGAAAATACAAAATTTATATGTGCACGTTCGCCAATGTTTCCAGGAAAAAGTTCGCGGCGTTTTATTTTGCATTCAAATTTCAGCAAAATTTTCTTCATTAAATCAAATAATGCGCCGTTTCATTGAATGAAATTTTTTTATTTCTCTACCACAACTACAGTGCCAGCACTGCGAGACAACTTCTGAGATTTTTGGGCGAAAAATTACATCAAAAAATGTCTTTCATAATTGTCCACAATCAAGTGAATGAGAGTGAATATGGTACCTGTTAAGTCGTAAATGTGTCGAAATTCCGCAGCCAAGCTTTGCCGTGTCATTATAGATGTATGTGATGTGGCAACACCTCACCTATTGCTCAATTGTGGACGCTTCGCATTAGCAGTTGGCAATGGAGACTCGAATTAGTCGTGCGACGCTCATGACGCTCACGATTCACTTACAAGCCGATCAAATACCGATCAAATACCGATCAAAGCATCACCTTACCATCTGCCACCGTTTGCGCTGCCTAGTTCATCTTCTATATTCGCCGCAAGCGTCGCTCGAATCGTATGTTAAAATGGATTCCACACCATGTGTAAAATGATATATATATTGAACATATTGAAATTGTCAGTCAGTACGAAAAACGCATCCAGTGAATAATAAAATACATGTTTGAAGTGTGGAAACATAAAACTTGGTATTGCTTTCGATCAAGTCCCTAAGTGAGTTCACAATCGGGATTAACACGCACACCAAAATCAATGTAAAGAAAAATATTGTCTTCTAGCAGAGGTTTTCCCAAAATGCGACCATTCCGAATGGGTTAATAGTGTTGATCCCATTTCCAGCCCAAGATCACTAAGTGAATAAGTGACAGAGTTTCGGTACATGCTTGCTTTCGTAAATGAGTTTCGTTCGTTTAAATTAAAAAGAAAACTTTGAAATAAATTCTACTTCATATGCAAATATGTGCAAAGAAATTATTAGCTGTTCCGGTTCCAAAGGGAGGATATCGCATGGTATACGGTAACGACCATGCAACAACACTACCAACAGTGGATACATTTTAAATGCATTGTTAAGCCAATAAACTTGCGTCTAAGTTTTAATGCTTATTTAAACGCATTGCATAAGTAAATCAGAATATGGAAAAACCACTGTAAGGCAGATGGTGCCGGCAATAGGCGAAAGTGAGAGAAAAATGGAAAAAAAAAGGAAACATACACAGCTGGGAAAACCGTAACTCATTTAAGCTTTTCTAACTTTGTTAACAAAGCAACGTTAAACATTAGATAACAAAGTTTAACCCCAGAGTGGCTCGTCCTCGTCCTCGTCCCCGCCCTCGTCCTCGTCATCGTCATCGTAATCGTTCTCATCCTCTCTTTAATCTCACGTAAGTGGCTAGCAATGATTGACTACTACAAGAACACATTCGTGTTTTGCTTATCTATTTTGTTCTTGTGCATAATGTACGAGCGAGTGTTTGGGCTTGTGTAGGTGAGTGAAAATTTATTTAATGCGGGTAATTGAAATTATGTTCTAAAATACTAAATATTCACATATGCTGGGGCATATGCACGTAACGTGTATGTTACATATGAACTTACAAGAAAACCAACAAACGACACATTATTCAGACAGTTATAAACATATTACAAAGAATTATTCGTGTCTACTTAAACATGTGTGTCCATGTCCATGTGCGAATACATACATTTATATATATATATATTACTTATATGAATTGTTTATACTTGTACCCTGACACTTGACATCATTTTCATTATGTCCCTCATAAGTAAACTGAACTACTTTTACAAACGCACATATGTCTGTCTACATGTAAATTACGTACGTAGCTCATCCATAGACATAGCTCTATGTATGTTACACGCCCATTAGTGAATACATACTTTTACCTAAACAGTTACTAACAAAAATTAAGTATATTTAGCAAATGAATGAATGAATGAATGAATGAAGGAATGAATGAAGGAATGTTTATGTATACGTTTTACTTACTTATAGATAATTTACTATAAATTTTATGCCGTTTAAATTTAAACGCCCTCTATCGCATTATTCGTGGGAATTATTTAGCAATAACAATAGCATATTGACGCACACACATAAAACGTACACACACACACACACGCGCGCACACACACAACCATATATATATATATATAAATTTATCGTAAATTTGCTGCTGACAATAATAAATGAATGTAAAGCTTATTATGGTCTATATGGTATACGATATTATCCTATGAAATTGGGCTGGACATTAAAGAAGGCGCTAATATGGTTTGTGCCGTTTTTCAAAATACATTTTAATATATCGTTATTTAATATATTCAAAAATTAATTTCTTTCATTCATTTGCTTTTAATGTTAATTTTAAGTTGTTTCGATATTCAAAAATAATTGCTTTTTAATATTAACTTTCGATGAATGAGTGAAATGAATTTAAATGAAAGGAATGAAAAATATTGCATTTAAAGCATACAACAATTTTGAATAATATTCAATATTTTCATTTTATTAAATCAAAAATGCGTACGCACACAAACATGTTCACACTCACATATACACATATATAGCATATATATATATATATATATATATATATATATATATATATAGCATATTGTGGAATAATTTAAAAAATCTTCCTTTCCTTGATGTATTTAACTTGCCTAACAACGCCTCTTATCAGAGAAGCTAACACACACATTTAGCCACATACAAGCAAAACATGTTTGTTTACCATTGAAAACTCGTTAGTCAACAATTTTTCCAGAAACTGCCACATTTAATTTACATATTCATGCATATGCTATCATAAAGCCATACATACACATGCATGTGCGTGCAGCCATAAACATATGAACACATAGTGAACGAACTGTGGTAGATGGCAGTCAAGTAAATATTCTCTTTCCCATATAGAGTACAACTATAATAATAATATATATACGCATTAACACACTAGCAGCCGTACAAAATCATGTTAAGTATCGTAACAACATCGCGATAAAGTGCAAAATGATATTAATGATAATAACCGTATGTGTTATAATTAAGAAATCGATGACGTCATCAATCATAAAAAGTCAATTCAACTAAATAGATGAAAAAGAGGACTCATTACAATAAAATGCGCACGAACACAAATCATTTTGATTTTTGTTGTTAATAAAAACATTTTTTTTTTTTACATTTTTTAAAAGTTCTTTTAAAAAAATCGATATTCGAAAATTTGTATTCGCATAAATCGATGCTTACTGAGTAGGAAATGTTTCCGTCACTTACTAAGAGCTTCAACGAATATATTCTTAAAAAAAAAAAAAAAACTAATCTGAGAACAAATCGATCTATGATATATACCATAAGTGTTAAGTGTAAGTCAATTAGAAAAGTTCGTTCCCGGTTTCGAAGTGCAATCAATGCTTCGAAGTCATGACAAGTCAAAGCATCGGGCACTTCTTTGGAGAATTTCTTATCCCCTAGATAGCATCCGGCTTGTATTACGTTAAAGCAACTCATTAAGAATCCTGTATAAGATGCAAATATTTTTAGCCAAAAGGCGATTTTTCCTTTCACGTCGTTTTCCTAAGTTTTGCATTTGGCCAAGGAAAGGAAAGCAATTTAATCTCGTCAGATAAATTAAAAAAAAAAAAAAAAAAATTTAATTATATAAAAAGCAATTAGTTAACGCATTTTCCATTCCAATGCGTTTTGATATAAGTACAAAGGCATACATACACATAGATAGATGTATATGAGAACGGAAATTTATTTCAAATCTTAGAGAATCGAAAGAAAAAAAAATCTTAAACAAACAAATGCGTGTTAATACTTAAACAAGTAACAGAATGAAAGAATGAATGAATGAATGAATGAATGAATGAATGAATGTATAGTAAATGAGCAAGAATTGATAAATTCCAAATTGAAAGAAAGGAAATTGATTGTCGTCGTCATTTTTCTGAGCGAACTAAAACTTTTCCTTAACTATCAACACAAGCACATAATAACAGTCGCAAGGAAATTAGAAACAAGCGAGAAAAATCATTATAGTCATAAAAAATAAAATATGGATGAAAAACAAGACCAAATATATACATAAATATATATATATATATATATATATATAACTATATATATATATAACTAAGAATTATTTACATAAAACGACAAGATTTCGCAAAAGATTTTAAAATTGAATGAATGCATATATACAGCTGTATGGCATGCACAAAGAGAGAGACATAAAGCATAAATACTTCTTTGAAAGCAAAATTTGAAAATGAATGTATATATAAACAAACTACAAGGGTTGCAGTCAGGCGATATCCACACACAACACGACGCTTAACACCATTAACAAATCGAACTTTGTCGTAAAATATCAGAAGTTGTTATAACATATTGACGCGATGTCAAGGCTTACGTTTCCCTAGGATCCTTACATAGAGTTAAAACTTACAATTTTTCGGCCATTTTCGTCATAAAATCTCACAAATTGAGCCATGTAGATGACTGTAGAGTCTTACTTTTTATCTCTTATCCACTCTTAGATGGGAAGGGATCTAAAAAATTGCGGAACTATTTTCATTACAAAATATTAGAAATCAGAACTTTTCACTGTATAAAAATTTATTTTTTATAAGAACATTTACATGGAAAGGTGCGCAAAACACGCTCTCATCCCATCCAAATTTCCCACATTGAATTAATGTGGCAAAGTACTACTTGATACGGATTTTTTCCAAGAAATATTAAAAATTGCAAACTGTCTTCATATAACGACTTTTCGCCAGGTGTCGTACAAATAATCGAATCGAATACACATGCAAGAAGACCCAGCCTTGAACCGGAACAGGTTAGTGGACCAGATTTCATCAAAATCTCTGGAAAATTGTGCAATATAAGGTGAACACACGAATATATAGACACACTTACTTACTTAAGTTGACATTCAAAGAGTAATTCTGACACGGTTGGTTTTAATTCAGAAAATAATTCTAAATAGCTTTGTATAATAGACGGCAGCCTTTCCCTTATCACACACGATATGGGTTAGAAACAGTTCGAATTACTTACGGTTTCAAAAAAAGAAAAGAAAACCAGTGCAAACTTGAACCAAAAGTACAGGCTTAGTAGCGGTAAAATGCTACAAAAATGCTGAGTCTATAGTAGGTACGTTTCAACACAATCATCCATCCGTGAGCGCACTGTAGGCAAAATTGTGAGCAAAATTTCAAGAAACTGGGTCCGTAACAGATTCATTAAAGTCCATGCATTATCGAAATGCACGCTCGACCGAAAATATTGGTGTTGCTGGTGGAATGTAAAAGTTGAAGAAATTCCAAATTAATCAGCGCGCACAGCGTTCAGATCTATCTGATGGCACATTATGGCATATTTTCCATTAGTATATGCATCTCGATCCTTGACAAATTCCGGTAAAGCAAGAACTGTCGCTGGCTGTCCATGCAACGTGTACAACGTGATACTCGGATTGCTTGCTCCGGGAACAGCAGACAATTTATCAAAATTTACTTCATAAGTACGATGCCCGCGGTATACATTCGAATGCTATTGAATGCTATTTCCACAAACAATAGAAAGAAAAAAAATTTGATCCCTAATCTCAACCAGAAGGGTGCGTTATGTACGATTACTTTCGGAACGACAAAATGGACAAATCTTGTAGAAAAGTTGATGTGTGGCCGGCCATCAATTTTAAACTCTTAACTTTTCATCTCGATTTTCGCGATCGTGAAGGCATTCCGAAAGCAGATAACACACAGAGATGTCTAATCAATCCATGTATTAAGTTTACTTGTTTCGGGTCAACTAAGTGACTGAATTCCCGTATTTTTATACGCGCGATGTATATCGAATGTTTCTCTGTGTATGGTTCGCATCATCACTGAAGAATATTTAAAAAAAGCGAAAATCATTTAGATGAAAAATCAAAAAAAAAAAAAAAAAATCGCCATTTCTGTTAGTTCTTTACTAGTAAAAGGTAGGATATGTGCGGTAGAATGTTAATGCAACGAGGGCTTGAGTAACAAAACCAACTAAATGCCATAAAATATTTTTTTTTTTTAAATTTTAAAATCATTCGAATGCTAAAGGGACAAAAATTGCAAAAAGAGACACTCGCGCACACACGCACACACACACACACACACACATCGTACTCACATAAGCTTGTAATTCGTACGATTGTCTGCGTACATTACTTCCGTCCCTAACGAGACATGGACCCGTCCGTAACATCCAGAAAGTAATCCGCTATCGAGACTCATCCTTAACTTAACAGCAAAACAAATTGGTTTTTGACGTGGTATGTATTTGAGTTTCGCCTCAAGGCGAACATAATTTCTTTTTCTTACTTGATATTTTCTAATTTCACAGCGTGTAACAAACACCCAGACGTTATTTATTTTAAAGTTAATGCATTCGCTTATCCAAAAATAAACACACATAGCACATAGCATATATAGATACATACGTATGTATATACGTACATGCATACAGTTTTATCATATTTTTCTATAACGCATGCATTCATTGTGTTGTTGTATATTGTTCTGAAATGTCGCCATATATTTTCATTATCCCCTCTTCGCTACTCTGTCGTCAAATGTTTTGCGAAAGCCACAAAATCTCAAGGCCGAAATCATCAACTTGGCATATTTATAACGTAAAATTTTAAATTTCACATAAACACTTATACACGCATACAAAAAATATAAATACGTTTTTACGATTTCATATAAAATTCCGAGTGTTTCTGATAATATTTATAACCTTTAAAATGAAATAAACCGAGCGTTGTGTGTGTTTGTTATATATGTATATGTGTGCGATACTAGTAGTATTTTAAATTCTTTTTACAATTCCGACTAAAGTGCACCGCAGAAGGGCATTAGCGCTAAGTAAATATATATTTTTGCGGTGACGCTTTTATGCACCGGTACTTATCTAGACAGCATAGCATATGTACTACATATGTATTTCTACTTAAATTTTTGAAAGGTGGTGGAAAATTGCATATTTAAAACTCGTTAAATGTACACAAAAGGACATAAATTCCGTTATTCAGTTTGAAGCTTAAAGGGAAAAATCTAGTATTAGAGAATCGTTTTTTTCCCATCACACACACACACACACACGCACACACATGTATGCATGTTCGAAGAGTACGTGTGAATGAGTACAAAAGAATGTAAATTTTATTTTTATTTATTTTTGTTTTTTTTTTTTTTTTTTTTTTTTGTCTATGGACTGATGAAAGAGCTGCGGACCAATAACATGTAAGTTAGTGCAACTATTCGTTAAAAATAGTTTCTCTTGGGTAAACTAACTTAATTTAACCAAATTTTAAATAAAAACTAAAGTCGTACAATATATACGTATATGTGCATAGACAAGCATATGAGATAACAAACATTTATTCATTGTCGCAAAGCTTACCAACGCTATAATAGAAATGCAGAAGAAGATGTTAGCTCTTTAAGAAGCTCTTTAATCAATTTTTTAACATCACAAATACGAATTCATTCTGCATAAAAAATATTGAAATGGCATCACCGTTAACGCCGCCAAGCTTCAATTTAATGAGTTTTGAAATTCCAACACTTCAATATTTTCTTATGCTAACCTATACATACACCTTCTATGTAAGGCGTAACTACAGATTTGCATTCGTGAAATTTGATAACAACACTGCACTGCGAGATAATATGCCAAAGCTTCTTAAAATTTATTCATTCATCAGCTTGTTGATGCATTGCCTTTAGCAAGAACTAAAACAGTGACCGGAAGGTCCTAGCACAGTTCCTCCTCCCATTTCGCCATAACCCTAACAATGTGTCCCCTCGAATAACAACGTTTGCGATTGTTAATACCTTTAGGGCGATTGTTTGATGCTTTTTATACTCATCGCCCAAGGACAAGGCGTATATTCAGTTTGTCAAAACGTTTGCAACGCCCAGAAGGAAGCTTCAGAGACTTCACAATGTGTATATATTCTTGATCAGCATCGAATTCTAAATCGATTTAAGCATATCTGTCAGTCCATCTGTCCGCCTGTCCAACTGTGTAGTATCCATCAATCAGCCACGCCCACCCAATTTTATAAAATAAGAAAATTTATATTTTTTTCCTTTTTTCAATCTCTTATAGAAAACGGTGCTGGATGTAAAAGGTTCGGTCGCAACTGAATATAATTTTCTAACTTTTAACTTTTCTTTTTCTTTTAACTAACTCTTATATTTGATTTGAAATTTTTAAATACAATCGATCTTTGATGCTTTGAAGAAGATATGGTGAACGGACGGTTAAGTCCGCTCAAAATCTTATACTGATCGCATATAAGTAGGATTTCATTTCACACGAAACAAAAAAACACAGTTTTAATCACTTTCAGAAAATGTCATTTCACTTTGCACGGTTTAAAAAATGTGATCTAATCCGCAACCACGATAGATAGTGAATAAATTAAAAAAAATAATTTCAAATTTTTATTACTCTCAAGTCGAAACTCGTACTTTGTTCTTAAATTTTATCTCTGGAATTAAGCGAAACAAGCATATGCGCTTGCATAACATAGATGGCCTTGGATAATACTATATAATGATTTTGCAAACGATATACGAAATAAGCATACTCTCAGAGTTCCGCAGGAAGCGAATGTTTGATCGTTTCATCGTGAAATGAGTATCTAAATGGGTCAAAACTACTGCAACGAGACGTCCTACTGCAAGAATATAGCATGCACGGTAATACCATACACTTAACAAAAGTATCACGTATTTCGTAAAAAAAAAAGAAAGGACAAGTGAAATCATTATATGGCAAAGCCAACTATTAATTACTATACAGTTGCACTACTTTGCGTAATAAAGTTTTCCATTTGTTCTCCGTTTTCAAGTGAACGCATGATTTTCATAGCATCGCTTGATGTGGGAAGATTCACATTTACCAAAATCAATTCTTCTTATCAAGGATCTTATTATTATTATTCCTCATTTATTCCCTTATAATGTACCACAAATTTTTACCTTTTACCTCATGTCAGGGCTTATTGCGGAGAACAACTTTTACATCGGAAGGGGATCATAAATAGACTTTCATGATCTAAATTTTGTAAAGTTAATTTCTATGTGGACCGACTGTCATCATAAATGAAATATTAAAAATTAGACCGTTTTGCCAAGTAAGGGCTCTACATATGATAATTAATGTTAGTGGGTTGCTTGTGTATTATATAGAGAGTTGTCATAACATTGGTCCGATTTTCAATACCAATAAGATTTGTAAACTTTGCGAGCTACACTTCAAATACACAAATATTGACGGACGGATGGACAATCATAAAATGCCTCCAAGTCATTTGGTGCAAGAAAAGAGCGATTTTATCTCAAGTACAGTAGTAACCAGTTGATCGGATGTAGGTAATAAAAATTATCACAGGCAGCACACTGACACAGCTTTGTTATAAAGAAGTAGAGACAGAAACTTTGATAACTTCATATGAAAATCCATCAGCAATGGTATCAACAATATTATAAACAGA
>CCAG010024021.1:0-18476 GCA_001077435.1 Glossina morsitans morsitans | reverse complement strand
TTAAATTATGAATCAGGAGGAGCTATACTTAAAGTGAGTCGAGTTAATCTCTTTGATTATCATTCTGAACTTGTTTATAATGCAAGTTAATGTACATACACCGATGGACAGAAAAATAGGTGTATATTGTTTTAGGTTGGTGGTGTTCTTTTCCAGTAGGAGCGATTCCCTATTTAAAAGTGGTCAAATGCTTAAAAGAAGTTCAGATCAACTCAGTTTTCACAACTTTAAAGAAAACGCATCTGGTTCATGGTCCACCTGAAAGGGCTTCTGAAGTAGCAAAAAAGCGCTCAACTTCTTACTGCAAGAGCTACGGAGTAACGGATTTATTAATTTTATGCAGTGTTGCCAAATGTAGAAACATTGTGTCGGCTTTGTGGAATCTACCTTTTACAATTTCTGTGGCATAGAACTTCTCGCAATACATCTGGAACCTATATATGTATATAAAACATATACTTGTGTATATGTATATAAAACAAATTTCGTATAAATGATCTCAGTTGATAATCATTTCTATCCCTAGTATCCGGATATATAATAAGTAGAATTACTGATAACATAGAATCTCAGAATATTGTGATCAATTGCAGCCATGGATATCAATTTTAAATTGGCCATCAATATCTATGTCAATATTTGACAAAGATACAGTGTAACGATCTTTCTCTACTTGCTTGAGGCGGTGAGTATCCAAGATTCGTCTTAAATCGAAAAAAAAGTTTGTTCTCTTTTTTCATAAAATTCATTGAAAAAAAAAAAAAAAATTAATTTTTAATTTGTTTAGCAAACATTGTGTTGATGTGTATATTTAAATAATTCATTTGCAATTGTTTATAGATTTTTTAACAAAAATAAAATTGCATTTTCATAGAACATGAGCACAAATTCGCATATATCGATTTTTTTGCTATGGATGTCAATTTTATGTCAATCATCGCTCATTTCTTTCATGATTCATTTTCCTTTATTGCATGCAAGTCTGACAGATGCGTGCATATACACTGGATTCTTTTTCAACACGCATTTTATTTACATGAACACGAGTTAAAAAGGAAAAAAATCTCCTTTTACACGAATTGTGTTTGTTTTAACACGATTTTCAATGTTCTATGAATTTCTTTTATGAACTTTTTTTAATGAATTTTTCTGATGATTTTTTTTTTTGAGTTTTCTCTAGATTTTCTCATTCTTACTCCTCACAAATGTGCATTGTAACGTCTCGTTATATTTCTCACGATGCAATTCGATTATATCGATTATATACGTATATGAGTAGTACTCCCCGAACTAGGCATAGAGTAAAGACCAATAACTTTTTCATACGAATTTTTATTGGAGCATAACTGTCGTGTAAAAAGAGATTTCGGTGTACGCGTAACGTGTGACAATTTCAATGGTCTTGTCCTCTTTTTCTGCTGTAATATCACAATTGGTCTAATCAAATAGAACAATGATGGATTTGAAAATAAAGCCATGGAAAGTAGTGTTAATGTCATTATTCTGATAAGTCGTGATAAGCTAATACATGTTGTGTTCTAATTGGTAAAGACAAGTCATCCCAAAGTATCGCGTATTAATTCTGAGAAATTCGTAGATTTTTAATTTTCGTTGTTAAGGGCATCAATTTTGGATCTGGCAGAACATACGTATAGTAACGTAAAACGCTCTTTTGCGATTTTTAAGTTCTTCTGCCTTTTCGATTTTTAAGTTAACGTAGATTTTTTTTTTGCAATTCTGAGGAGATCTATTTACTAATTATTTAGAGCAACTTATTTTTACAAGTAATGTTCTGGTCTTGTCAGTTTGAAAATCGTCGGACTCGGCGGACTTTGGCTTCCGCAAATGTGCTGCTATCCTTTTACAAGCAAGTCACCAGTACTTAACTTCATCGGGACAGTTTTGTGTTAATCCCTTGTTCCGCTGAATGTTCGGCTAATTGTTGTTAAACTTTTCACCAGTCGTCGGCTGCATCAGGCATGTAAAGCATCATGAATGTGTATTTGCCTTTCCGTTTCTTTCGGTTTCCTTGATTTCTTAGAAAATCGACTAATTTTGACGAAAAATCAAATCATCAAATGTGGGCTTCATTCTAGACGCAGTAAGATCTTAAGCAAATAAAAAGACTTTTACTTATCCGCTCTTGCGTATCACTCTCGCTTAAGGATATTTTATCTATGCGAGTGACTTGAAAACTTTGTCATCTTATTTTCATTTATCTCTTTCAGTTTGAAGTTTACTACTTACCCTATGCGTGTGCGGTTGTATTTAAATATAGCTAACAAAACCACAAATGAAAAATCGTTAATGGCTTAACAGAATTCTGTTAAACGTAGACCCCAAATGAATTTATTCAAAAATATATTCTAAGCAAGTCATGGCGCTGTGTTAATTAATTGGTATGAAAAAATTGTTGTAATTTGTTAAATATGAGATTGAAAAAGGGAAAGTTTATATACCTACTGTGTGGCCAAAACAAGTGCTGCCAATATTTTGGTTTCTTGAATATGATTTCTTTTACTTCTGGCGATTTCTTGTGTGAAAAACTTTAATCAAAGTACTTACGGCTTTTTACCCGTTGCATGTTGGACTATATAAGCCCTTTTATCTGTACCTGTCAAGGAAAAAAGAAAGTGTGTTTTAGAAACTTATTTGCAAAATCGTAAAATAAAAGTGAACATTAAAGAACACTTCGATTCCTCGTGAATGCTAAGCTTTAACGTGTCGTATAACATGATATATCCGTTAATGATTCCAAAGGTTAAGTAACAGAAAACGTATTGTGTCGTGCAAAACTTGGTGTTATTCAAGAAGGTAGTCGCCTTCAAGAGTCATACAAGCAATGCAAAACATTTTTGACTTGTCAAGATCCACGAAATGCGTTCTAGTTTCCGCAACAGTTCCTTTACTTAATCGAAATATTTTTTTCTAGACCATCCTTTGGGGATTTGCAAACAGATAATAATGATTTGGCGCGAAATGAATACGAAGAGGAGGGCTGCAATTCGAACTTCAGTTCAAGTAAGTTTGTCATTATGAAAGGCGATTTACGGGAGTACGGTCTCTTTGTTCTGAAACCAAAATTTTATGCAAAATAGTGAGTAGATTCCGTTTTCTAAGATGTCAACTATCGCCTAAGATTTTTTTTCGCGTTTTCTGCGATATTTAAGTAAGCAATGAGGAAGAGGCAGACAAAAAGTAAGCTTACTTCCGCGAATAGAGTCAAAATATCACAACGCATTCTCTCTAGGATTAGAAGAACGGTATTAAGTTTCTGCTAATAACACGGATTTAAATTCCAGGAATGCATGATAGAAAAATAGGAAATATATTTATTAGCAGAGAGCGAACGTATGTGCACTTAATACACGGAAAGGGAACTTGAATATAAACTTATGTGGCCATACCAGGCAGACATACAATCGGACAGACGGATAGATATACCTAAATTGATTTAAAAAACGATTCGGAATCAAAAGGTTTAATAAAAGCCCTTCTGGCTGTTGCACACATTCACACAAACTTAACGTACTCTTAATAGAAGTCATGTGGGGTATAAAAAGACGGTCCTTATGGCTTTTAAAAGTATATAGCTTTAATTTAATAGCTATATACGTTTCTTTTGCTGCAGTAACAAGTGGAATAAATGATCGCTTTCGTGCATATAACGACTAAGCAAAAGAAAAGAAATCAAGTTAAATTTAAGAAACATTAATAGACGTCACGTAATCAATTTCCCAATCAACGCACATGGATTGAAAGGTACGTTACTGTGTTAAGTAGAAACATAACTAAGCACACTTTTCTTAAATCCGACTTAGTGTTATCCAAATTAAAAAATATTGACTTATAACAAACATACATTTTGGGACAAAGTATAAAGGCACTCAACGACACAAAAAAATGGATATCAATCCTAACATGGCGTCTCTTCTAGCATGCACAACATGAGTAGCCGAGTAAGATGAAAATCGCGACTACCATGTTTGTGTTCGCGGGTTCAAATGTCAATGCGGTAGAGTTTACTTTACTCGTAGCTATAGCGAACGTCCGTCCAGTCAGTAGAAGCATAACACTTATCGATTGGGCACGCAGCCTCTAACCTAGGATCGTTTCCCTGTCTACTTGTCCTTCCTCACTTCTTTCAGGCCAGAGGCATTCTCTAAGTGATTGGTCACATAACAAGAAAAATAAGAAGCAGATTAATATTAACAAAACAGATTTGACTCTTTTCCTCAATCAACTTCAAATAAACAGACGAAAGCTGGAAAGGGATTACATTTGCTTTCGTTATATCACTCTCCCCACTAATAAACCATACTGTCCAACCAAGCTTTCAACATGGTCTTAATTGTGTTTATGTATGGGGTCTTGCAAACTAATACTAATCTAAATAATTGAAGTAGTTTTAGTAGTAGTAGTAGAATTAATAGTACAACAACCTTCATAACCATCGTCATAGACACTTACTTACACTTATACTACCGGAGTTAAGTCTTAAATGTAATATCCTCCTTAAGAGGATAGTATTGGGAGAGGAAAAAGTGAGCAACAAACACAGTCCTATAATTTTTCTTTCCAAAAGTTTCTTAAAAATAAATATGAGAATATTCTCTTTATTCATAGACATAAGTTTATATTATGTGAAAATGTCAGGTAATTTTAATTTGAAAGTAAAGTAATAATAAAAAGTAATATGTCTAGGTCATGTGGTTCTGGATAACTACATAAGGCAGAGATATATTGTAAATGAAGAAAGAAAAGCAAATAAATATCAGAAAAGTTCTTAAATTGAAGATCTTATTGGCAGGAGAGATGGGCTCAAGTCGAATTTTGGATACCTGCGTCCTATTTTTAAATGGACAATGGCTATACCAGACTGCTTTTTAACTACTTTTCGATTCTGAATCAAATTCAGCAACTAATGCATGTCTGCTTGTTTTTCGCCTTCGCACTTTTGTGACGATTATTTTTTTTTGCTATACGCTAGCCAGCGTATACCTCATCTGTTATTCCAGGCATTCCGAAAAATGTGCAGAATCAAATCAAATTTTTTTCCACGCAAGCACTACGATACGAGACAGTGCGCCTTAAATGTGAAGTTGGCTGCAAACAAACGTAATTAAAACCGTTGCTGGCAAAAAAACCGAAAAGACTTTCCGAATAACCGAATATATGCAAAATGTTGGTAATTCTGGTGTTAATGACATTAAATTTTATAATTTAAAGTACAGTTTATGTGGCATTTATTTATTTACACCTAATTCTCTTTTCACACGATAGATACGTTCCCGAAAAATACGTGTAAAATAAAATTCGTATAAAAAGAGAATTAGGTGTAAACAATATTAAAAAGTTCTTGTTAGAGTTCACTTAGTTTATTTCGTGCTTACGCATTTTAATTCATTAAATATTTTATAAAAAATAACTTCTACTTTGGAAAAAGGGAATTATATCTGAAATTTATAAATATAAAATCGTGTTAAAACAAAATAATTCGTGTAAAAAAAGAAATTTTTTTTCTTTTTGAACTCGTGTTAAATGAAATTCGTGTAAAAAAAAACTCGTGTAAAAAGAGAATTGGGTGTATTTTATTTTTTAATTGCCAAAAACGTAACCAGATGAAACTTTACTTGGCTCTAATTACGGCAGCAAGCTAAATATACGTTATGGACGAAATAATATAAAGATTATTGATCCGGATATATTGCGATTAGGCATAACAGGGTAATGCCTCACATTTGAACATAAGACTTGAATTTCTATTAATTCAAAGTCAAAGTTTGCTTTGGCGAAGTTTGGTGACGTCTACCTCCTCCGCCTTTGAATAACACAGTGCTTGGATATTTGATATAATTACGATTGCTATACTACTACTGCTACTACTACTACTTTATAAGGATAGTTTTATTTATAAAAAGTTTTTCTATTCTTAATGTGTTATTGAACTTTAAATCGG
Organism: Glossina morsitans morsitans; assembly: GCA_001077435.1. NCBI lineage: Eukaryota > Metazoa > Arthropoda > Insecta > Diptera > Glossinidae > Glossina > Glossina morsitans. The sequence continues at coordinate 12,517 of CCAG010024021.1, read as the reverse complement.
CCATAATTCAATTACCAATAGTTCACTTTTATCGAATACCTAATGCGATTATACTTAACAGACATAAATAAAAAGGAAGACGCAAGTTTTCTCGTATTCGCTAAGGGAACAGCGAAAAGTTATCAAGTGTCTAGCACTACGAAGAGATAATAAAAGCGAGACAAGTTGAAAGATATCAGCACCACGATTAAGGCCAAAGCGTTAATTACATGTCTTTTGCAAAAAAAAAAAAGAAACAACAACGACAGGTGCTTAATGCAAAAAGTAAAAAAGGTAAATAAAAGTGCAAAGCATAAGAATGAGTACAAATTTGAAAAGAAGTAAAAAACAGGTATTTGTGGCACAAACCGTGCCATCGTCTTTATTCGAAATAATGTTATGCATACGTCACTTGGCCACCTTTACATATATTATGCATATATTTCTTTGCTTTTTTATACACATCACCGAAGGCTGAGAGGCATATACATTTTGTCAAAACGTTTGCAACGCGCAAAAGGAAGCATCAAGGACCCCTCAAAGTATATGTATTCTTGACCAACATCAAATTCTGAATCGATTTAAGCATGTCCATCAGTGTGCTTGACTACCTGTCCGTCTGCGTAATGTGCATTGTAAACATTCTCGTGGCCGCAAAAATTAAACTATCGATTTTAAATTTGGCAGAAACATTGGATGTTCTTGCATGCACGTTTGTATTGAAAATGGGCCAAATCGGTCGCAGGGCACGCCCACAGCACCATGTAAACTGAGAACACCTTTGTTTTTCAAAAAGAATGAAAAATCGGTTTTCCGCTCATTACTCATAAATTAAAGCAAATAAATGCACAACAACTTGAACGCATATTCTATGGGCGATGCTGTGCGCAAAGATGGAAAAAATTGGCCACGCCTATCCCATATCACAGTGTACCAAAATTTAATTATTTTTTCAATATCTTTATAAGGCACAGAAACAATCTTCAAAAACCCCATAAAGTATACAAATTCTTGGCCAGTGTCAAATCTTGAATGCACATAAACATGTCCGCCTGGTCGTCTGGCCATCTGTCTGTTTGCGCAACTTTGTAGAATTTGTGATTAACATTCTCCCGTTAGCGAAAATGAAGATATCGCCTACAAATTTGCAAAAGAATTGGGAATTGACCTAAACTTTTCAAAGGACACGCCCACAACGCCCATATGCCCCTACGGCAAAAACTTGTATTATGAAAGTAATGGCACCCACTCCATGTTGTAGAGTATGAGAATTTTCTTCTTTTACTTTTTTTGCCTTTTTTTGGGGTAAACAGCGATGGGTGCAAGAGATTCGGTTCCGAACGAATGTAATTTTCTTACTTGTTTTTATTCCTCATGGTTAGCTTGAACATCCGAGCAAACGAATAGGTGTAATATTTTTCTAGCATTACAAGACTTCACTGTTTCGAGTTGTTTCTTAGTGATCTGTATACTGGTGAACGGCTTTGCTAACCGGACTGTGTTTTCCGTTCGCATTGTTTGTTTCTCCTTCTTCTACTACCTTCAGAACACGTATTACTACGGTATGTATGGTTTTATGGTTTGCTTTTGAATGACGTCTTGATTTATAATGACATATAACTGGTGTTTACTCATGCTTACTCTTTGTTTGCATTGATCCCTTGTTGTATATAGTAAAATACAAAAATGGAAACAACCGCAAACAACTTTGTTGTGATTGTCAGATTGTGCTTGTTATTGGATTTCCAATCATGTTAATGGTTATAAGTGGTTAGTTTCACTATATAAAAAACATCTGACGATATTGAATTTTTTTTTCTACGAATTGTAAATAGTTTACTATATAATGTAGAAAATATTTTTTGAAAAAGAGCTTTACGTTAAAGTCTATGATGAGATGATTTCTGACTGAAGCACCTTGTTACACCACATAATAATAAAAGGTGAGTCAAGACAGAAAAAACCGGGCCAAAGTCGCTCAAAAATCGAGCGACTTCTTCGATTATCGCGATGTCGTGTACTTGAATTCCTTGCCTCGGGCCAAACAAACTGTTAGGCAAGGGATATTATTTATCCAAGGACGAACACTATTGAAAATGCTTTCGATCGGTCCTCTTTCCCGATCATTCTCCATATAACGCCCTATGTTGAAAAGCCTTTATGTGGAAATAAATTGCAATTTTCCAAGCTCGCTCTATAATAGTATTTGGACATTCTAGATTGTTATGAAAAATTGGATTCGACTGGGGTAACTTTTTAAGTCTTCTTTCATATAACGTTTTTCCCAAATCTTCATGGTGAAAGGTAGTTCATAAGAGCAAACTGGCATAGAAGTCAAACTTATAGAATTTGGACCACGTAGGCTCATTACCGCATATAAGGATTCCTCCAAAATGCGGAATTTGATGAAAAGCGTGCCTTTGCATGAAATTAATGTGAATAACAGTATTAGGCGAAATATCGTAGGGTATCTAATAGTCGGGCTTGCCCGACTATAATGTTCTTACCTGTTTTGAAGCTGTTACAGCGGCGCTGTGCTATCACATTAATTACTAATTTTGGTTGTGTTCCCTAAACCACTGATAGATTTATAGAATAACTGTTCGATTACATTTTAATTGTTTTGCAATTGAAACATTCGTTTGTTCCTTGTTCGTTATGTGCTCTGATATAATACCTTTCGTTTAAAAAAAAAAAAAGAAAATGTTCCTTTTAGCCAAACTTTTCAAGCTATTTTTACGCGGTTTTTATTCCTCTGTTAAGCAAATATTTTGACAGCAAATTTCCAAAGGCTGTTCTAAGTGAATTAGTCCAACATCACGAGTTTTATAAATCATGATATAATTGCTATGATTTCATTTTCTTTCTAATTTATTGGTTTTTGTTGCTGTTGTTGTTGTAATATATTTTAATTTCATTTTATTTTGTTTGTCTTTGTTGTTGTCTAGAACTAATAAAATTTGAAAATGTTTATTTGTTTTCAGTCAATGTTTATGCACATTTTATATAAATAGATTTTGATGTTTTGGTAAAACTGGTTAACATTTATGCCGTTTGTATATATATGAATGTCCATAAACTCGTATCGATGAGAGGTGCTTGAAAATTAAATTTAATAATCGATCGACAAATTATATGTTTATTATTGTCGAAATGTATCAGTATTGGTTTCTGATTAGAAATTATTATACTGCCAGCGTCAAGTAGCGTGAGAATAATCAAGCGCAATAAACGCTGGGCAAATAGGTAAACATTGAAATTGAGTTCGGTAGGGTGCGTTGTCGGTTTCATTCGTTTGATCACTTAGCATGGCAGGACATATTGTTTCCTGTCTTGTTATTATTTCTTAAAAACTAAATTAGCCTATTGTGGTTGAGGATAGTCTTGCATGTTGTGGCAAGACCAGACACAATAGCTACCAAGCCTCAGGGCATTGCACTGGCTTTCAGTACAAGCATGAGAGGATCTTTCTGAAATATTTAAGCCGATTTACCCGAAAATGGATTTGATTCCGATAAAATGCCTTAAAATTTTAGGGTTTGGCAATAGCAGTGTGCACGTAAAGCATAACAGTCTTTACTAAGGACTTACGATCTTTGCAGGATTGTATGTACACAGCTTTGTAAATATTTTAGTACTAAATGTAAATTTTATTTCAAACGACCACGCTCTGGTAGTCGAGCGAAAAATACCAATTAGTACAAAACGCACCAACCCGTAAAAGCATACCTTACACAGTCAGTTAAATGATTCTTCTCATAGAAAGTCGTGTACGAGGTGCGCTCAAAAAAAAAGGTGATTTTTTAAATTTATTTTTTTGTTATGTTGTTCCCAACACACGTTGACATTGTCAGCCGTTGTGTCTTTTTACTTTATTTTTGACGGATATAAAGATTAGACAACTTTCGGCGTGTTTGCCGATTTAATGCTAAGGAAAAAACTGGATCGAAGAAACCGTACTAAACTTTGTGTGAAAAATAAAGTTAAATGCTTCAACTCACTTAAAATGGTGACTATGGCATTTGCCGTGTCTAGTTTGAGGTCTTCGCAGAAAGCCGAGAAGATATTAATGACGACGCCCGCCCAGGATGTCAAAAACCGCTTAGAACGTTGAAGCAGTAAAGAAAATTATTACGAGAACCGTCGAATCAATATCCCGGATGAGTCTGAGGATGTCGGCGTATCGGTTGGTTCATGCCATGCAATTTTCTCACACATATTGTGTACGGAACATTTGGCAGCGAAGTTTGTTTCGAAATTTCTAAATTTTGATCAAGAGAACCGCCGCATGAGCATCGCTCAGGAGCTGTTGAATGACGACAACGATAATCCACATTTACTGGAAAGCATCGTAAATGGTGATAAAACATGGTTATATGGTTATGACGTCAAAACTACAGCCCAATCATGCCAATGAGAACGGCTTGAAAAGCTAATATCGAAAAAAGCAACCCGAGTTCGGTCAAAGATGAAGGTTGTACTTATTATTTTCTTCAATTCCAATCGCATGATGTATCGCGAGTTCTTGCTAGAGGGTCGTACGGTCTATAACGAATATTACCCTCAAGTTATGGGCCGTTTGCGTCAAGCAATAAGAGAAAAACTCGCAAAATGGTGGAACAACCAGTCATGGATACAGCACAGCGATAATGTACCAACCTATACCTCATTGCTCGTCACTTCCTTTTTGAATATACCTCGTACTTTGTCACCAAGGCAAAAAAACATGTATCACTTAGTATAATCTAAATTTTGAATAAAAGATCTTTCGTTAACTAATAATTTCAAAGGAATGTAACAGACCTTGATATGCCTTAAGAGTCATTAAAAGCTTGTAAAAAAACTTAACAATAATTCATGATCCATCTACTTATATCTGTTGCCACATATCATGTACGTAAAACAACAAATTATGGCGAGAAATACCAGAGAAAAAAAAAACGCACTTCTAGTTTCTGATCTGCCTTAAAGGACACTAAAAATTATTAGAAAAATCTAATTCCGCTGCGCTGTCCACCAAAACCTCTAAATTAAATATAAGCGAAGAAAAAAATTTTATTCGGTTCTGGCCAAATCTGTTGTTCCCACCGCTTTTATTTGAAAACCGAGGTATTCTCAGTTTATACTATATTGTAGGTCCGTTTTTTGACCGACTGGGCTCTACTCATTTGCCTGCAAGAGCGTCTGATGCATTGACCAAAATTCGTTCGCGGGTTCAAATCTCAGTACAATACAGTTACCTTGAGCGTAGAGCGTAATGAGATGGCACACAGCCACTAGGCGGCGGCCAAACTTTCTCCCCTTTTCTTCACATCTTTTAGACAGTCATCGCGTTATAGTTTTAGGGTTTAGTTTCCGTTTACGTCCGTTTACTCATTAATTAATATACTAGGAATGATTATAGTCTACCGCTTGTGGTACAAGAGGGTATTAAGCTACTGCGGAGATACGCAACACTCAAAAGAACTTAAGATAGCACCACCTTTCATTATACCAATCGATTCAGAATCACTTTGTGAATTGATTTGCTTGTCAGTCCATATGTCCGCTCTATTATGTACTATTATGTTTAATCTGAAAGTGGCAATTTTTGGGATATTTTGCCGAAATTTGGTACACTGACGTGTTTTGTCCCAACGACAAACACAATTGAAAATAGTTTAAATCGGAGTAATATTCCGGCCACTTCCCGCATAGCGCCCTATTTTAAAAAGGGTCTATATGAATAGCAATGGGGACGGTGTAGGGTATTTCATAGTATGCCGTGTCTCACTGTCGTGTCTTTTAATTTTTTTCTTTTAATATGTGTCGGATGTGAATGTCACTAACTGAACACGAACTGAACTGAAATTCATTGATGTCACAGTTTACTTTCTTAACAAATATTATATATTTGGTTTAGGCAAAAAGTACTCAAGATGAATCCTGCAACACAAATCTGTTTTGTTTTTAATTAAAAATTTTCATTTTGTTCATGTATCTAAAGAAGTTGACTAGGCGTGCTATAGTTATTGATGGTTTCTTCAACCCATTCGTCGAAAGCAGAAGTCCAAGTATAAATGGATGGCATTGATGTCGCCGTACAGGGTACGTAACCCCAAGATACGATGCCAACTAACTCGGTACCGTCGGGAGTCACGCGGACCAATGGACCACCGGAATCGCCATTGCAAGCACCATCAATAGCGTCAGCTGTGTAGGAACAGATATTGCTAGGATCTATAGGAGCGTCGATGGGTAAAGCATTTTTACATTCTTCGTATCCAATAATGTCTACGTCCAAAGTGTTCAGAATGTTAGGTAAGAATCCGGAGTTATCTCGTCCCCAGCCATACAGTTTACCCTTACCAGTTGATTCGAATTTGCCGGATGGTAAATTTACTTTGGCCACTGCAGCTGTTCCATCACGAGTTAAAGCATTTAAATTAAAAGGTTTCTCTACATAGATGAGACCAATGTCGTTGGGACCAACATTACCGCCATATCCTTCATGAACAAATTGATGACTTTGGCCGATAACCTTGCGGATTTGAACGTCGGATTCATCAATTCGTGAGTGTAATCCAGCTACAATTTCAAATTCATAGAAGATCAAGCAGTGAGCAGCAGTCAAGACCCAATTTTCAGCAATAATCGAACCAGCACAGAAATGGCTAGTGGTCTTTAAAGAAACAATGAAAGGAGCTTCACCCTTCTCGGCTTCATGGCCATTGATAATGCGTCCCTCCAGAAAACCAGGTTTGGCGATAGCATCTAAATTCGCCGCACTTACGCTAACCACAAACAAACCGAACACTGCAAGAAACTTCATGACGATTGAAACTATTCTGATGTCTGTTCCACGAAAAGCCAATTATATATAAATCGAAAAAATCTAATCTTTCACATTACACTATAACATTTATTACTAATATAAGCAGCCAATAAAATTGTTAAAATTAATAAATAAAATTGATTGCACTGATAAAACTATAAATCTTACTTGCGAGAGGTTAAAAAAGTACCTATAGGCATATTGTACCTTCCAAGTCAGACAAGTATCTACAATGAATCCGTAATGGGTCCTTAAAATTTATTATTTTCAAGCTATTGCCAAAGGTTAAAAAATTACCTATAGGCATATTGTACCTATCTAGTCAGATAAGTATCTCCAATGAATCCATAATGGGTCCATAAAATTTTTTATTTTCAAGGTATTGCGAGAGGTCAAAATACTATCATAGGCACATTGTACCTCTCAAGTCAGAAGCTGTAATCGGTCCCTAAAATTTATTACTTTCATGCTATTGCGAGAAGTTAAAATAGTACCTATAGGCACATTGTACCTCTCGAGTCAGATAAGTATCTACAATGAAGCCGTAATCGGTCTCTAAAATTTATTACTTTCATGCTATTGCGAGAAGTTAAAATAGTACCTATAGGCACATTGTACCTCTCAAGTTAAACAAGTATCTACAATGAAGCCGTAATCGGTCTCTAAAATTTATTACTTTCATGCTATTGCGAGAAGCTAAAATAGTACCTATAGGCACATTGTACCTCTCGAGTCAGATAAGTATCTACAATGAAGCCGTAATCGGTCTCTAAAATTTATTACTTTCATGCTATTGCGAGAAGTTAAAATAGTACCTATAGGCACATTGTACCTCTCAAGTTAAACAAGTATCTACAATGTATCCGTAACTGGTCCTTAAGATTTATTATTTTCATGCTATTGCGAGAAGTTAAAGTAGTACCTATAGGCCCTCTCAAGTCAGATAAGTATCTAAAATTTATTATTTTCATGCTATTGCTTCTGCTTCACAAACAAAGATAGAAAAAAGTTATTCTTGATCCTATTTCCTAAGGAGTTCTTGAAGACAAATATTTTCAATGCGTCTCAAAATGATGCAAGTTTTTCCTCCCAAGGAGTAGGGATGTAAAAAACATAATCTTCATGTGGGATATGTTTGGCATGTTATCTCGACCTTTCTTTAAATATTCAAATAAATTGTTAAGGCAACCCAACGTGCCCCCATAGATTTATGTGCAAAATGTGTTGTGATCGCGTTTTAGACTTCTAGGGTACGCAGTACGCCGCCGCTTACCGGCATTTTCATTGCGTTTTTAGGGTAAACGCTGCATAGACTAAAAGCCAGATAAGCAAAGACTGAAAGAAGGACAAAGAAGACAACCGAAAAAAAGAACTACAATTTCATGCTCTGTAGTATTGAGTGGGCGCGCCTGATTTTTTTCTGTTTTCAAAATATTCTCGCATAAGCGTACAGGCATTATAGGCGTATCCCGTGAAAAGTTTTGCTCATTTCCAAACTCTTTTGCAAATTTGTGGGCGATATCATCATTTTCGCTAACGGGACAATGGTTGCCACAAATGTTATACGATTGCGCAGACAGACAGATGGATAGACGGACATGTTTAGATGCGTGTCAAATTTGAAATTATGTTTAGAATACAAATAATCAACGCCTAATTAATAGACTTATTATCAGTCCTTGTAAAAGAATAAAAGAAGCACTGATTTATAGGGACGATATGCCTTAAGTGGCCAATATGGCCAATAAAAATTTATATTCAAAAACTTGTCTGGAATAAAACAATATTAAAGTCGCATGAATTTGTCGACGTAAAGCTTGTAATACGTGAATATATGTACATCGGTCGGTATCATATCACAATAATTTCATTGTAAAAAAAATGGAGAGCAATTAAGATTAAATTGTTAGAGTTGGGATAATACAAAATGTGTGATTAATTGTAATCGATTATGGCCGGCGTTCAAGCACGCTATACCAATAACTACGAAATGAAACACCAACAACTACGAAGGAAACAAAAATGTTGTATTGTTGTAATAGAGATTTAGTTGTAATAAGAATTCTGAAAAAATAGACTAAAGTGATCCAAATTTGGCACGATATATATGCATGTATATATCACTCAAATTATTGAACTGTTTCCTAATTTTTCTCACAAAATACTAAAACTTGCACCTTGTTCCCAAATAAAAGTTTATACAATTTTTAGGAATATTCATTTAGGTAAATAGGGTCCAAATACTATCCAAATGTTCTACAAGGTTCACCAAGTTTTGCCAAAAATCTTATATAGGAAAATTATCTTATAACTCTTTCTTTTAAAATGCGGCATTACATGAGAGGTGTTTGTGAAAGTAGTCCAATTCAGGAACTGATAGGTAAGAGAAGAAACTTTCCCTTACCGATTTTCGAGTGTCACATAGTGCCATGAAACTTAACATACCTTTGTAACGTATGAAGTGCAAGCTATAAATAAATATAACACGTTATCTTCATTCTTTGTTATGAAATGAAACGCTAATAATTGTCTTGTAATCCCATAGAAACAAGCATAGCGCAAGTGTCTATATATATATATATCTTCAGACTGTACTAAGAGTAAAAATAAATAAAACAAATGAGAATATATTATTCAGCTATGAGTGGATCTTTTATATCCATCACGGACTAAAATTGGCGAGGAAGAGGGGGGGGGACTAAATATCAGACTCTATAACATTGGATGGGCGTGGCTTATTTTTTCTATTTAAGTAGAAGAAAAATAAAAATTTCTATTACGTGTTCGAAGCAGATATCTCCATTTTTGCGACCCTAAGCACGTGTTCCATAGCAATTGGCAGACAGATGGATAGCTGAATTGACAAACATGTCTCGAATGGTTCATACTTGATACAAATCAATAATATGTAATCTTCATAGGATCTGTAAAGCGTATTCTTGGGTGTCACAAACTTTTTGACACAAGAAAGAAATTTAAATTTTCTATAACATTGAGGAGGCGTGATCGATCTTTCCCATTTTTGTACAAATGTTATAGCACTACCCACACAATGTAAATGCAAGTATAAGTAACGAACCAAAACTATTTTATATTTTTGATAACAGACGTCGTTTCAAGTTATGTCTTACTGTGGGCATGTCCTTTGGCCGATTTGGCCCAATTTTTAGTGCCAACTTACAATATTTCCGCCAATTTTGAAGCACATACATTTTATTTGCGATCAAGAGAATATTTACCACAGACATTATGCAGACGGTCAGACAGACGGACATGCTTAAATCGGTTTACAGTTTAATGCTGACCAAAACTATAAATGTATTCTGAAGCTTAACTCTGGACAGAATGAACATGGTCTTTAACCTTCAGTGGTAGGTATGAAATGAATGGAAACTGCACAAGTAAGAATCAAGAACGAATCTTTAACATTTTAAATTTGTATTCATCAGTGGTAGTGCGGAAATTTACATAAATTATATTAAATGTATGTATAATGCAAATCCGTTATACTGAAAGACAAAGACAAATTATTTATATTTTTTTTAATGAAGAAAAGTGTCTTCGTAAGCCTACGGACGATGTTCGTGAAAATTTATTGAAGCATCTGAAAAGCATAAAATTCACGAAACTTCAGTGTGAATTGACATAAGCGATGGTGGGAAAACATGTTAGTTTCTCTGCTAAAAGATATTAAATCACAACAGTCGGTGAGAACCGAATCTATTTTAAGAATCGTGAATAAGCAAAAAAGGTAATCATTAGAAGCGACCGACTGTGTCAGATCGTCAAGTGAGCTCAGTCATATTTTGTACGTAAGTAGGTTTTTTCAAAAGCTTAGCCAACTAAAAGTAAAAAACAGTCAGCCTAACTTTGTGGCGATCGCTATCGTTATTATATAACTCAATATTCTTAAGTAGGAACTAAGTCGAAATATCTGCAAATATCAGAATAGTATTGAATGATAACAATGATAACAATCTTATAAAGTTTTACTTGCAATACGGACGATGGTACTTAACTCTTTTAGGAAAATAGAATTTGCACATATAAAGAGCATTAGGTTATGTATAAACTTTCCTTTCAGAAAGCAAACTATTTTCTTAATCCTACGTTCTTTTCTTTTTATTTTAAAATTTTAATTAAATTTTTTGCGTTCAACTTTTGCAGGATTTTTTTATGAATTTAAATAATTAAAATAATTTTTGATGATTTGTAAAATGATTGAAAATATCCAAGCGGTCAACTATAGAGGTGATGTCACGTGTGAAAATAGTATGTTTGGCAACATGAAGAAGTTTGTCAAGATTCGCCTGTTCGTACCTCCTTCTTCGTATTCTTGGACGCCCAAACTTGAAGCTGAGTTGTTAAAAGTTGGGCCAAGTTACCATATATCCGTAAGATGTGGTAAGAAATAGCGAGAATTGTTGGATTCTGAAATGCAGCCCTATATAAATTGGGGTAGAAAAAATCGAGAACCGGTGCGGTCGAAATCTAAGACTGAAAATTCTAAATGCAATGGGAGAGCATCTGTATCTGTAAGAAAATGCTGTTTCACGTAAGGAGAAACCAAAGATAATTGCGATCTGCGAGAGCGAGAGAGAGATGTGACGTTTTTTTTCTTTGTGAATAAGTTTCCTTGGGGAGTTTTAGTAACACACAAAATTTTGTTAAGATTACATTGAATTTGTAATTCTTTTTCAAGTCTTAATGCGTTGAGATGTACTCATAAGGTATTTATGCAGATTTTAAAGAGCTACCAACCTTGGATATTAAGAGTTTTATTTGGATAAAACTTTTTCCTCTCCTGTGTATACGAACTAGAAGCGAATCAGTGATCACACGATCAGAACACAACACGTTTTTGTTGTTGTTAATAACATCAAAACGGACGAGAAATTTTTGCACAGATCGACGAGAGTTGTAGGTAACCATCATTAGCTTAATAGTTGCGGAGCTAAGCTTTCTTTCACCGAATCCTTCAACAAGATCTTTATTTTTATCAACCGATTTCGATTTTTACGAATAATGTGAAATGTTACGTTAGATTGCTTTAGAAGGGTTAGAAAAACATATTGTTTCGAATGGCATAAGCAACTTTGAGCAAGATTACGGCCATTCCTTTTCCGAAGAACCTTTAGATGATGCTTTGGTAAGTAAAGGTAGAGCAAATCTCATGTGGAATTGCTTTGGAATTGCTTCAGCATAAAGTATTGCAAAATGAATAAAGTGAAAATGTCAAATTTGATGTAATTAATGTTAAGCTAAAACTAGTTCTCCGCATGCCTTACAAAGACTCTTAAAGGTGCATGTCGGTAATGTTCTATATCTATAAAGTACTATCACTTAGAAAGTTCTTGTTTTCCATAAGAAAATGTTAATTTTTGATAGTTTCATGTATCATTGACCTCATCGGGACACAAAACCAGTCTCAATTTTTTGAAATGATTGCGCCTTCTTTCCTGACTGATATGACGTAAGCAATAAACGAGTATGTTCGCTTCATTCGAATCTTAACATTTATTTGATCAACTAACCATCTTTTAAATGCATAGCAATCGATTTGTTCGCTGCCTTTATGCATTAATTAAATAGTTTAGTAAAATAGGTGACATAAAAGTCTACGCAATAGATCAGAAATTATATATTTTTTCATTTCCTATGCACTGACGTTTAAAATTTACTCCAATATACGCTTTGACTTTTTCGTTTTGAAATACGAAGAAA
>CCAG010024017.1:0-18213 GCA_001077435.1 Glossina morsitans morsitans | reverse complement strand
TTGACATCTTATGTATGTAATTCTTTAAGTTTACAACTTTTTATTTATTTTATAAGTAACGTTTTTGTTTTGTTGAACAAAAAAAAAAAAAAAAGCAAAAAAATTACCCCGAAATCCAAGCCCTTCTACAAGTATTATTCGAATTCCTATTAGCGCTAAAACAAATAAGAAGAAGAAAAAAAAAGACAAAGTAATGAAACGATTATGAAAGCAAAGAGAACGAGGCAAATATATACATATATATATATTTTCAAATAAAGATCTTGTGAAAGCAACAACAAAACTCAAATAAAAAAAAAACAAAACAAACGGCATTTTTCTTTTATTATAACGACCTCACCTCAAGTAAATGAAAACGCATTAAATCTCTAAACATTCTTTCGTTTTTATTTTTTTATTTATATAGTTACTCGGCGCACTTTAGAAATGCGCGTGAGAGCTACCGACCCACGTCCTTGTCCTAAGTGCGGGAAAATTTATCGTTCGGCTCATACTTTACGCACTCATTTAGAGGATAAGCACACCGTATGCCCAGGTTATCGTTGCGTATTGTGTGGCACTGTAGCGAAATCACGTAATTCGTTGCATTCGCATATGTCACGACAACATCGCGGTATTTCCACCAAAGATTTACCCGTACTACCGATGCCGAGTGCTTTCGATCCGGAATTGGCTTCACGTTTATTGGCCAAGGCTGGTGTAAAAATATCACCCGCTGAGTTAAGAGCCAGAGCTTCACCCACTAACTCGAGTCCTAGTCAAGGAGGCGGTAACGGCGGCAGCGTTAATCAAAATAAAATGGATCTCAGTCTGTCAGGCGGAATGAAGGATGAAATTGATGGTTCTGACGATGATCCCGAAGACTTAACGACGAGCAATAGTGGCGGTGGCTATGGCCATTTAAGCGGTACAAATGGCGGTAGTAATGCGGATTTAACTCGCTATCATGAAAATCTATTGAATAATTTTGGTCATGCAAATAGTAGCTTATCACGTATAAAAAATGAAGCAGTTGCTGCGGCAGCTGGAAATCAAATATCAACCAGCACTGGTCCTGGACAATCGTTATTCGATACATATCTACAATTTATAACGGAAAATCCATTCGGTAAGTACTTAAGAGATCTTGCATCTCTTCTATCCGACAACTTGTCGCAAGCTAAACTATAAGCTTGGAACGAATCTATACAAAGTTCATGAATAGATGAGTGGAATCAATTCCTTCTCGTAATCCTTGCTAAAGTGATCAATGCTTTTTTTATCTGCTGAAAGGGAAAAATTTTTTCTTTATTATTATTTGCTCTACGAGAGTCTACGAGTGTTAAATTTCAATCCGAACATACAGAAATACTGCTCCATTCTTTCCTCCCTCTCTTCCTACCTGCGATCCTCCCTAACCGTCATCGTGCCCATACGTATAAGGGATATGTCTTGAGTATCTACTTAGAAAAATAAAAAAGCCCTAGCTTTGTCTTTCCTTGTACGGTATAAATTTTCCTAAGATTGCGGCTTCACATTATTTTAGCTATCCTTTCGTTACTTAAAGTTAAATGTTGGTGGACGAACATACATTACATTTCAAAATGGACGCAATTCGTCTTCAAACTCTTCAGCAAGCACTTACAAACCGGAAAGGCTTTTAGGAAGTTTCGAAATATTGTTATCAATACATCTTTAAACTTTTAGAAAAATATTAATTGAGGCTTTCCACAGCCAAGTCCTAAATAACTTGAATACTTTCGATATTTTGAAGCCAATATTTCTCGTTTTTTTTTTTTTATTACTTTTATTCCCTACAAGACCGGATTATGCGCAAGTGGTATTTTTGTGTAAAAATATAGCGAACAAAAAACAAGTAAAAATACTATAGCGAGGCAAGGCCCATTACTAAATATTCTGCACCACTTCGTTCAATATAATTTCTCATGAAACGTCTTCTGAAAATAATGTTTTATATGGAAAGCGACTGAAACAATTATCCAATCCGGACCATATCCAATAGTGTTCGACCAAAAGGTAACGGTGTATGAAATTGCATCAACATATGTGAACAGCTGCGATATATAGATTGAACACAAGAAAAAATGACGGAAAGACAAGGCGACTTTTCATAATAATCTTTTATCGGATCCGGACAATGCCCAATAGTGTTCGTCCTTAGAGCAAAAGGTAACGGTGTATGAAATTTCATATACATATAGGAAAAGCTGTTATCTGTAGGTTGAACACAAGAAAACCAGATAGATTCAGAAATTGGTTCTGAATCGAGCACAAACTTAATATATCTTTGCATCACGAGTGGTGTAGGGTATAGAAAATAACAATATTGATTCATCATAATTTCATGGTTTCGAATAAATGTTCGCATATATTTTTAAAGATGAGTTCAAATTTTAACATATTTTACATTTCAGCGATGGGTATGTCTCAAGAGCATGCCGCTGCTGCCGCTTTGCACGCTAAAATGGCTCAGTTAAATGCTATGAACCATAGCCTGGAGAAGTTACCAACTGGATTATTCCCGCCACAATTCGATCTCTCGAAATTGGCTAGCACAGCGGCTGGAGCGGCTTTTAATGCGGCAGCTGCAGTTAACAGTAGTGGACTGACTATAGAACCGATTTTGAGGCGCGAACAATCCTCAGGTCGCTTACAGCACTCACTAGAAAATGGTTCCAATATGTTAATAAATGCAACTAACAGCAATAATAATGGCGCGAATAACGCTAAAGGCGTAGGAGATATGCGAAGAGATACAAGTGAACATATGGACTTGAGTTTAGATAATATTAATCAATCCACCAGCAACCAAAATACACAGGATAATAATGGTTCGGATAATGAAGATAATTATTCGGATGAAGAAACTCAAGAACATAATAATTAAAATTAAGAAATTTTGAAGAAATGCATTTTGTACTTAATGAAGTGAAAGAAAAGAAAAAATAAAATAACTTGAAGCCTTTGCAATGTATACCAATTTAAGTAAAAAAAATAAAAAAAAGAACCCGTTTATGATATTCTTACTTCTTATTGTTAAAAATAATATATTTATTGTATATAGTATACGATTTATAATGCTTGCAATGGAACGTATATACTCGAGAATTATTGAAAAATATTTTCTTTGTTTTATTGTAATTACAAATAAAAAAATAAAAAAGAAAAGAAAACGAAATAAAAGAAAAAATTTGAAAAATCTGTAAAAGATGTTCTTAAGAAAATATTATGAAAGAAATACACTTAAGATCAATATTTATATATATATATATATACATAAATATATAAATTTCAACTTTCGACGTGAAACATGAAGAAGCAAACGTTTAGCTTAATAATCTCTCTAAAGTGATCATATTAGATTTCATGCTAAAAAAAAAATCTAATGTACATATTTATTGAATTGATTAACTGATAATTTAAAAATTGAAAAAAAAAACAAGAAAAATTATATTATTTGAAATTTTAAATCCAAACTACACTGTAGATGAAATATTCTTTCATTTTATTCTATTTTAGATCAGGAAATAATAGTAAAATTTATTTGTTGCTTTTCTCCTTTAATTCAAATTTATTTTTAAAGTGCCTTTTTTTAAGAAAATATATTAGAATTAAAACAAACCAAATTAAGCAAAGGTCTTGTGAAATATATTATGCATTATACTCAAAGATATAACAGCATCAATACATTAAAAAAAACAAAAAAAAAAAAAAGGAAATCATTCTCTTCATGTGGTCAACTATAAGACATATACAAGTATGTACTTTAAGAAAGCTCTTCTTTGAAAAATTGCTTTTTTTAAAAAAGCTTTAATTTATGAGAACTGAAAGTTTCAAATCTCTCAGGTTTTGACGTTATGCTATTTGATCACAGTTTCGTTTAATTTTTTTTTCTTTTTTTTTTTTGTAAATTATACATGATTTAAAAAAAAACTTTGAATTCTTGATTTTTGTTTTCAATCTCTTGGCCTTTAACTAATACTTCTCTAATGTAAATATAAAATTAGTTGCAAAAAAAAAAAAAAAAAGAAACAAACAAAAAAGAATTTAATTTAAAATTTCAAATAATTTTATAAAACTTGACTCGTTCATATCATGTCACTTGAATATGTCAGTTTTTTCACCACAATCCATGATCGTCCAGAAGCATTGCATTGACCTCTAGAAATGTTTTCTTTGTTCTGCTAAATATATTTACAATAACCATGTAAACCTCATATATTTTAAAGAGACACTGACTTTAAGAAATACTGTAATGAAAATATTAAAAAAGAAAACTAAAAAAAAAAAAAATATCTAAGTTAATTATTTGTGCCATTAAATAAATAGAAAAAATTTCAAAGCATACTCGACCTTAACTCAGGAATTTTTGTTTTTTTTTTTTTTTGAGAAATTTTTTCTTTAAAAAAAAAATACAAACAAGATAAATATATAAATAAAGTACCGCAGAAACATTCCTCCATAAGAGAAAAAAAGAAATTAAAAAATATAAACATCGTTTTTAATTAAAAAAACAAAACTACCTCAATACCGTATACCTATAAAAAAAAAGAAGAAGAAAAGCAAAAACAAACAACTCAGTGTCAGTGTATACTTAAAGTAAAATAAAAATATCATCTTTTGAGATATAAATGTAAATAAATATGAAAATAATTTAAAATCATAAACTCTTAAATATTAAAATATATATGAATGTACTCTTGCCATCATTGTTAAGCACATAATATATTCACATTTGGAATAGCATGTACGGCTGTATTACGGCTGTGGTACGGATCATCCAAGCAAGCAATGCATTGTGCAGCAAATTTAGTAACTAAGCAAAGTTACATGCAACTAAGCAAACTATAACACAATTTTTATGTAAACAACCAATCGAATGCAAGAAATTTACCGGCCACCAAATTGTAGAGGTTTCCTTGTTATATTCTTCAATGTTAATTATCTAAAAAAACATATCTTCCATGCCTCACACAACACGTGTGAAATGTTCCCTGAAAGAAATCATTGAAAATTCGCTTCTGATGAGCCTTTTAGCGGCTATATGACATAATAGGGACCCGGGATGAAAGGCTGCATCGGCTTATCTAAAAGCAATGTCAGATCCTGCTTGTCTAGTTTCTCAAAAAAGCGAGTAAACAATGAAAGTCCATGACAAAGGTCCCATGTACGAGGACAATTGTATATCCAGCTTTTATCTTTTCTTTTTCTTAGTATCAGAATATCATAAAAGTTACATAAAGCAATCCTAAGCAAAAAGACATTTTTGAATGGATTTCAAATGCAATTGAAGGACATAAAGTCCAATAGAAAGAGAAAAGCTAGAATGCGATTTGAGTTTTTTTCATTAGGCATTTTAATGTTGACGTTGCCGACTCTAGCACTCTAATCAATCGCAATGATTTGTGAATGATTTTAAAATATATATCATTCCTGGACTAAATAGTTGATTACACTGCTTGAGTGAAATGTGAAATTATACATAATCTCAAAATTAGAAATCGTAAGAAAAGATTATTTACAATCTCGATGGGTCTGAAGTATTAAGTGTTGGGGTGCAGTTTGTATTGTGGTATACTCTCTTTTGTCGTCTATTCTACAGTTGCAAGGTTTACAGAAATAATTAAAAATAAATCGAAGACTTTGCAAAGTCCGATCTGAAAATGAGCGAAAACAATCAGAAAAAAATAATAAAATTTTGAAATATTTGTTATAGAAATCACCTGAAAGAAAGGTTTCTATGACAAAGAATGGACAGATATCTGTGTGTTAATGTCTGCACGTAGCATGAGCCTTCATCAGACGGTTTGCCTACAGCCATTGGCAATCAATTTAGTTGATTGAGAAACCCTCAGGGAGAGAGATAACCCCAATTGAAGGGGGCCTCGCTACACTGAGGTGCCGCAATAGAAAATGGGTGTTGGCCAAATTCTCGTTTAGTGATTTACGTCGAGGCCTATCTAACTTTGTGGTAACCACAGCCACCACGAATACTTTCCGAAAGGCTGTATAGCTATACAGGAAAGAACGGACAATGAACATATTTTCATTTTGTCAAAACGTCTACAAAGTCTAAAGGGAACCTTCAATAAATTCTGTTCCTTCTTGATTTTTGATCAGCCTCAAATTCTGAATCGATTTAAGTATCAGTCTGTCTGTCCGCCTATCCGTCTGTGTAATGTCTTTTTTAAACATTCTCGCAAAATTGAAACTATCGATTTCAAATTCGGAAATTCTTGCAAGCAGGTTGAAAGCAGGCATTGAAACTGGACCAAACCAGTCGAGGACACGCCTACTATATTACGTAAACTGAGTAAACTTATGTTTTCTAATAGAAATAAAAAGTTGTTTTTTTACTCATTACTCATATACTATAGCAAATATATCTATAAATGTTCGAGCGTATTTCTTATGGGGTATGCTATGCTGCAGTACCTATACAAAAATAGAAAAAATTGACCTCGTCTTTTTTTTCAATTTTGTTATTATAACGCGCAGAAACAAATATCAGAAATTCTATGAAGTCTGTAAATTCTTTCCCAGTTTGAAATTCGGAATATACCTAAGCTTGTTCGTCTGCCGAATGATGTAGTGTCTGCAGTAAACACTCTTGCACTCTTCGCAAAAATACAGATATCGCCTATAAATTTTGAGAAACTATTTGAAAATTACCCAAAATTTTCAAAGGACACGCCTACAACGCCCACAAGCTTATGTTATGAAAACTGCGAACATGTCTGCTTTGCGGGCGTGTGCAACAAGTATGGGTTTCCATTTTTATTTTGAAGATAGAAAAAATCAGCCGCACCCCCATCCGATATTCCTATTCCCGTTCTTTTCTTCCCTTTTAATCTTTTTTAGTACGATAGTGATGAGTATAAAAAATTCGATCACCAGCAAATATAATTTTCTTACTTGATACATTTACTCGCTTAACAAAAGATGCAAAAATTTTCTCTAAACTAAAAATAATTTTTTTATTTGTTTTTATTGACAAATGTTAAGACTGTTCGTCAATAAGGTAAATGAATGTATCACCAATATGCAGAAAGTTTGTTGTCAATTATGCAGTAGACATTTAACTGAAAGCAATTAAAAAACAACATGCTTTCCAAGTGATGAATATAAAATAGGAATTATTATGAAAATTAAACACATGGCTCTTCACCGCTTTGTACATAATAATTACGTTTAAGTTAGTACTTAAAACATTGAAAAAGAAAACTGCAATAAAGTGAATTAAAATTAGTTTCACTTAAACAACATGAAATTAAATATATAATAATATAAAAAATTGACAAAAATAACTAATTTAATAAAATTGATGTAAGATTTTATTAAATGGCATTGAAAAAAGAAAAGCATGTTTAAAGAAAGAAAATGAAAATAAAAAGAAAACTAAATGCTATTTAATGTATAGTAAATAAGAAACCAGAAAAGAAGAATAATGTTCGCCTCAGGCTGAACCTTATGATATCCACCACTTCCTCTGCCGGTTATTACTAGCCAAACCATACCAAATTCATTATAAGAACGAGCTCTCTTAACATAACTTATTCGGAGGGTAATACCATTCACACAAAATATTACCAACAATAACATTAGATTCTGGGAGTACAAGCACAAGCATATGACTTTTCACTTATATAAACTTACGTTAATCAAAAAGATTAAATGAAGATCAAGTTCGCTGTTCAAGCCTTATTATGATCTCGTAATCAGTAGATTTTTGGCCAACAAAGGGATCCTTACACTATTCCCTATGCTATGGGAACTGCGTAATTCTCCATACTATATAAATATTTTAAAAACTTCACGCACTCTTAAGTCAAGCATAATAAGCTTATCTTACATTACTCAAGCAACAAACCCTTACAAGTTCAACCCTTATGCGACTATAACTTTGCTTCACATTTCGTACACTTCAACTATGAGGTCAAGATCATATGTGGCGTATGTGAAACAATTGTATTACAAAATTGTATACACATCCGTAGATACGTGCTCTAGACAGTGTTAGCAATTTAAGCATGAAATGAACAGTGTGAGGATGGTAACGTCAGCTTGTCTTAATATTTATCTGGTGACTGATGAGAGTAAAATTCTTTACTCAAATGGATAGAAAACGTAACTGGCCGATCACAGTTAAGTTTAAAGTCTTAATATTATTATCTCTAGATTACTCTGTGTCCTTAAGGAAGACATATTAGATTAGATTCCGCTTATTGCGATTTTTAGCTTAAATCGAGTAATAGTGGCCATAGATTTTCACCCAACGCTGTATCAAGCCATAACTTATTTCGATGCACTAGAGTTGTGTTGCATAAGTCAGAACGTTAACCGAATTGCAGGTACAATACACGCAGAGGTCAGTGTGAAACAAGCATGCACGCCCGTGAACATTGCATGTCTCATACAGAAGTACAGTAAGCTACAATAAAGGGCACAGTCCTGAACATTTTGAATAAGCCTGGAAAACGATTTGTCAGAATTGGACATATCTTCACTATATTTAAAAATATTAAAGTGAACACACAGACTGATCGACGACCATTACTTTTATGGTATGCCTCTGTATGGTCTCTAAAGCCCATTTCTGCTCAAGACAAGCATATTATGTGGTGGGTATAAAATTATATAAAAGTAAAACAATTTAAAAAATAAATAATTAATAATAAATGCATTAAAAATTGCAATAAAATAAAATGTATTTTTAAGAAATAATAAATATTTTCACAATTTTCATTCTCTTACAACATATACCTCGAAATATACTCAGCATTTATTTTAATTTTTTGTTTTTTTATAAAAATCATATTTAATTTAAAAAATTATTTTTACATGACATTAATATTTAATTGAAATTAATTTTTAACTCATAGTGAATAAAGTAAAAGTCAATCTCTGTGTACTATAATATTTTTCTCATATAAATTCTTTAATTTACTCTCTAAGAGTTAGACTAAGCGAATTGAATTTTTTTTTTTTTTATTATTATTATTATTATTTTTAATTTTTTTACTTACTTTTTGCAAAATATTTCCATCTCTACCTCAACTACAGGCGATATTACATTTTTTTTTTTTTATAACTGTATTATTTTTTCTTTTACATTAATTATTTAAGTAAGTTAGCTTATGAATATATTTTGATTAAATCTTCAATTTTAATAAATATTAGTTAAAATATATAAAAAAAAAATACACCGTTTGTTTTCTAAACATCTATCGGTTTTCTGGTTGCGATTCGCTCATGGGAAAGAGTATACAGATATACACCACTTGTGGTATAAGGTTCGAAGTTTGTACGGACGTATGCAGGCCTTATTTTACGGATCGTTTGAAAGTCACTTTCTGAAGGTTGTCTATCTATTAGTCCTTTTCGTTTTCTTCTGCTCAACCTAAAGGCCCCAAATTCTTGGGATACTTTAATGAAGTTTGCTGCACTTATGCGTTATGGCCCAAGCACGAACGCTTTTAAAAATAGTTGGGATTGAACAACTTCTCACTTAACTCAATATTTTGAAAAGTCGTTAGGCGAATAACAGTATTAGGCAAAGTGATGAACGATACTTAAAGCTGTGGCCCACTGTAGTGCTTTTACTTATTATCTTTACACTATTAAGTGCTAAAACTTACAAAGTAGTTGCGTTCATCACTGCTTACACTTTTATTGCCAATCACGTGAATTACAATTGGATAAATATAATCTTGAATAAATAATAACTTGTCTCTTATTGAATCGAGGACCAAGTAACAAACGTTAATTTTATTAAATAATTGTTAACTTTACAATGTAAGCAACAACTGTCTCATATGAATTACCTGTGAAAAATTTAGCTTTCGTTTTTGTGTACAGCTGTTTTGCAAAAGGGGCCTGAATTTTTGAAGACGATCGCTCGACTGCACGCTTTTTTGATTCATTTCACTCATCCAACCGTTAGCGTACGTTTAATGAAAGGCCTTTAAGCTGTAAGATCTTCTGCCGCAGAACTATTCTCTACGTGGAGAGTGTTTTTCTGCCCAATAACTTATATGGTTAACGAGCCAAAACACACCAGAGGAATACTCACCTATCTGAAAGTTGGCGTTCGTTTTCGCGTTCAGCCGTTTTTCCCAAGCACCTGAATACAAAAACGAAAGCTGGATTTTATATACATGATTACCCCACAGCATAGTGACTTCTAGTTTGTGCATTTTTCCGAAAAACAACCACAAATCGTAACGCTGCCATTACCTGGCTACTTCGAAGGTAAACTGAACGAAGCGGATATTTCCGAGTAGACGTTTTTAGCTAGAAGACAAGTTCTAATTATTAAAAATGAAATTAGAGAATGTTTGCTTCAAATAAAAAATATTTAAAGGGTACAATATGGTTATCTAAACATTTAACGTCACTAAAAAGGGGAAAGATTAAAAATATACGATATCTTGTCGCTTTAGGATTTACAGCTTAAAATATCACAGAAAAAATTATAATCCTGGGCATCGTCGTACCTGCAAGTGTATCGACTATCCTCTGAATGATGCTTGATGTACAAAATAAATGAAACATTACGGCTTTCAATAGTAAAAAAGTATATATATTTTTTTAAATAACGTTTTCACAATATACTATTATGTCCATTTATGTGTTAAGTATACAATCAAACGATAAGAATGTAGAATACAATTTACAAAAACAAATCAATAGGAGGAATAATTGTAATGTTTTTCATTGAACCTATAACAAAAGCACAACGCAGAAGGTAACATTACCCAGGATATTCTGTAGTTTACATCCCAGGGGTTTATTAATGAGCATTTTTCATTGCAACTCTGGTAATTTGATATTTCGTTTTGACGAATTTCAACTCCTTATCCAAAGCCTTGCATTGTTCCTAAAATTGAAATAAAAAAGAAAAAAATTATATTTTTTATGTAAACCACATTTTCTTCAAATCGCTTTCATTCGCTTTTCATATGGTCAATGAACATCAAGCACAACAAATGAAAATGCTTAAGCATTTTTCGAGGAGCGAACGCCTACATCTACGCATCAAACTAGGAAAGTTTATCGAGTTATACCTGCTTACGCTGAGATGGAGGTGAAATGTAAGCAGTAGCAATCACGTCTATTACATGCATTGAACATTTAAGTGAACTCATTTTTAATTAGTTAAGCAAAAGCCTTTGTAGACTTTGCATGGATTTTTAAAGTGATCACATATGAGCAGAAAACTATTTCTTCTAAAATTTATTATAATTAATGCCAGATAATAAAAAGTTTGAAATTTCAAAAGAGATTATACCGGTGAGAATAAAGTTTCCTTTAGAGAAATTCCTGCACTTTCATAAAAGTTATGTAACCATGTTATGTTAAGTTGTTGGAAAATTGTTTGAGTTGCGAATTTGACGAGTTCATATATCAAATTAAAGGTCTATTTATTTATTAACTTGTTTCCGCATATATAAAAAGCCGCAAGAATCATGCGATGTGTCAATTGATCAAAAAATCAAAGGGAATTTTAAGTTTCACTCCCGCCCAAATATGAATTCTATTGAAAATGTTTAGAATCGGGGAACTACGCACGCAATGTGCTATTTTAAAAAGTCGATATACGGATAATCGTAGGGCGGCGTAGCACACTAAATGCTGGTCCGTCCTCTAAAGAAACTAAAGGAGAGTGTTGTGTTGCCACAGAGGGAGAAAGAGAGAGTGAGAGAGCTTCAAAATGCTTATTCCCGTAGAGCTAAAGGTGTTGTTTGGGAACAGCAAAGTTAATTTCGTGTAAATAATGCAAAGCGTCATCAAAGTATCTATTAAATGCTCGTTCATTAAGTTAAACTTGAGGTTTTAATATATAACTTAAACCGAAAAGCATGGCAAAGAAGAAAGATAAAATCATTCGACAATTAGCAACGGAGGGTATCTTAGAGCATAAGGAGATCATTAAGAAAATGTGAATGGACCAAAAAGGTTAGTCAGCATTGTGTTTGCTGATTTTGGGGTTTTGTAACCTAAACGTTACAGTTGTAAAACTTATTAATTTGGAATTAGAAAGTAGGCATATTACAACATACTCTCTGGACGGATATCTTCTCGCATGCGTGTTGCTATTCTGTCTATTCTTTATTTCCAGTATGACATGCCCCGTCAGTACCTTCCCTAGTCAAAGATATTTTATCTCTTAGCAAAATCAATTCTAACATCACCTACAGAAAATTCATTTCAGTCTATGAGGATGATTTTTCTTTTGTGGAAGACCCTCCGCATTTGGGCTAATAATAAATATCGTACGCTACGCCTTTCTACACCTGACGAATCAGTGATTGCGACATCGTGTCCTTACGAAAGAAGTTTTGTCATGTGCAATAACACGTGTTCAAGAAACTTTCTGATAACGTTTGCAAATAAAAAGAGTGCCAGTATACCAATGTAAGTTAGTTACCAATTAAGCATCCGAATTGTCTGTAAATTTTTACGTACATTTGTGCGTTTAAATACAATCAAGTTCCTGTATAAGAAGCAAAGAAAACAATTTGAAAACCTCTTTACCTTTTGATCAGACCTCTTATGACAGGCGCAAAAACAAAAATGAATAATTAAATGGAGAATGAAATTTTCTTTACCTTTAATGATCGTATTTGATCGGCGTTTGATACGTTTTGATCATTTGAATCATATTCGGAATTCTCGATTTTTATGAAATTTTTCTTTCTCTCTTTCTCTTCTCTTTCTTTGTAATGTAGATGACATATAGTTTTCAACTCATTGCATTTTTTTTCCAAACGTTGTAAATGGGCGTCAAAATCTCTGTCAGTTTGCATATTAATTAAGTCGTCTGGTTTAACTATTTGCATAGCTTTTGCTTCCAAAAACTTGATTATCTCAGTAATGGGAGCACTCCACTCCGCTGCCTTTGAGTGCATTTTAATAAATTGCATTGCAGCCGCGATAGATCTCTCAGCTTTCATCATTTGATAGCAGTATTTTTGGTTGCAAACTTTTAATTGTTTCCGATGTCTATCCTGTTCATTTTGTAAACGTTTAAAGAACTTCTTCTCTGTGGCATATTTCTCTTGCTGAAGAGATTTAAATCGTTCCTTTAACATGCTCGTCTCCTCTAAGGATTTTTCTTCCAATTCCTTAAGTTTCTGTTTCAATGTAGAATGTTGATGATTTAGATTTTCAAGCTGATGCGGATATTCACGTAACTTTTCTTTTTCTTCACGCAGTGTTTGAATTTGTTGTTTTAGTACATCTTGCTCTTTCTCCTGTTTACACTTGTAATCTTCCAGTTTCTGGCACTCTTCACTCATGAAATTAAATTTAACGATAATATCACGTAACTGATCTTTCAATTCACTCTTCTGTGATTGCAAGCTTCCCTTCTCTATACCTAATGTAATCATATTTGCAGAGAGATTTGCAATATTTTGATTTAAACTCTTCACCTCACTTTCTTTCAAATTCCTATATTGTTCCAATTCCTTGACGTTTTCGTCAAACTTAGACTGTACTTGTTGTAAATTATCATTAATTAGACTAATTTTATTGTTTAATAAAGTCTGTTCATTTTGTTGCTTACAATTATATTCTTGCAGATTATTGTTACGATCTTGCAGCTTTTCATTTTCTTCACTTAAATCAAAAACTTTCTGTTTCAATTCATCTTTTTCTTGCGCCACTAGTCGGAATTCTTCCGTTTTCGCACTTAACTTTGCTTCCAGATTATGTGCTTTTAAATCATTTTGTTCACTTAAATCACAGAGTTTCTGTTTCAATTCATCTCTCTCCTGCGCCACTAGCCGGAATTCTTCAGTTGTCTCACTTAACTTTGCTTCCAGATTATGTGCTTTTAAATCATTTTGTTCACTTAAATCACAGAGTTTCTGTTTCAATTCATCTCTCTCCTGCACCACTAGCCGGAATTCTCCAGTTGTCTCACTTAACATTGCTTTCAGATCATGTGTCTTTAAATCGTTTTCTTCACTTACATCACAGAGTTTCTGTTTTAATTCATCTCTTTCTTGCGCCACTGAGAGCAATTCTCCAGTTGTCTCACTTAACTTTGCTTTCAGATCATGTACCTTTAAGTCGTTTTCTTCACTTACATCAAAGAGTTTCTGTTTTAATTCATCTCTTTGTTGTGTCATTGAGAGCAATTCTCCAGTTGTCTCACTTAACTTTGCTTTCAGATCATGTACCTTTAAGTCGTTTTCTTCACTTAAATCAAAGAGTTTCTGTTTTAATTCATCTCTTTCATGCGCCACTGAGAGCAATTCTCCAGTTGTCTCACTTAACTTTGCTTTCAGATCACGTGCCTTTAAATCATTTTCTTCACTTAAATCACGAAGTTTCTGTTTAAATTCATCTCTTTCTTGCGCCACTAAGAGCAATTCTTCAGTTGTCTCACTTAACTTTGCTTCTAGATCATGGGTACCTAATCTATTCATATTTGCAGAGAGATTTGCAATATTTTGTTCTAAACTCTTCACCTCACTTTCTTTCAAATTCCTATACTGTTCTAATTCCTTGACGTTTTGGGTAAGCTTAGACTGTACTTGTTGTAAATTATCATTAATTAGATTAATTTTATTTCTTAATAAAGTCTCTTCATTTTGTTGCCTACAATTTAGGAAATTGTTATGATCGTGCAGGTTTTCATTTTCTTCGCTTAAATCACAAAGTTTTTGTTTCAATTCATCTCTTTCCCGCACCACTAAGCGGAGTTCTTCAGTTGTCTCATTTAACTTTGTTTCTAAATCTTGTGCCTTTAAATCATTTTCTTTGCTTAATTCAGAAAGTTTCTGTTTTAACTCCTCTCTTTCTTGCGTCACCAAGTGGAGTTCTTCAGTTGTCTCACTTAACTTTGCTTCTAAATCATGTGCCATTAAATCATTTTTTTCACTTAATTCGGAAAGTTTCTCTTTTAATTCATCTCTTTCTTGCGCAACTAAGCGGAATTCTTCAGCTGTCTCACTTAACTTTGCTTCTAGATCATGTGCCATTAAATCGATTTTTTCACTTAATTCAGAAAGTTTCTGTTTTAATTCATCCCTTTCCTGCACCACTAAGTGCAATTCTTTACTTGTGTCACTTAACTTTGCTTCTAAATCATGTGCCATTAAATCATTTTTTTCACTTAATTCAGAATGTTTCTCTTTTAATTCATCTCTTTCTTGCGCCACTAAGC
Source organism: Glossina morsitans morsitans (assembly GCA_001077435.1). NCBI lineage: Eukaryota > Metazoa > Arthropoda > Insecta > Diptera > Glossinidae > Glossina > Glossina morsitans. Next base: position 3,035 of record CCAG010024017.1, on the reverse strand, counting down.
GGAATTCTTCAGCTGTCTCACTCAACTTTGCTTCTAGATCATGTGCCTTTAAATCATGTTCTTCACTTAAATCAGAAAGTTGCTCTTTTAATTCATCTCGTTCCTGCGCCATTAAGCAGAGTACTTGGAATAAGTTGATTTCTTCAAATTCTTGGTTACGTTCTTCGTTAAATTGCGGCTTAAGCTCACTTTTCTGTGAATACAAATTCTCATCATCTTCACTAAATGGTATGCCACTGATTTGTTTTTGTATTGTTAATTCCTCCTTTTCTTTTTCCAAATTTTTCTTCTCCTCATTATATTTCAGCTCTAATTCATAATGGTTTTCATCCAACTCGAGCAATTTTTGTTTTACTTCTTCTTCGGGCTGTGCTTTTAACAGATTGCGTTCTCCAAGTTGTTCTTCGGACCCATTTTTCTCTGATTGTAAACGCTTATCATCCTCCCCATCTCCCCATCTATCAACATTTTTTTCTGGATTTGCTTTAAATTTTCCAACTTCATCGTACGCAGTGTTCAATACTGTATTTGTTTTAAAATTTTCTTCTTCATTACATTTAAAATCTTTCCTCACAATTAAGGATATCCTTTCAGTAAATAAATCCTCATATTTCCTTTGCAAATCGTTTAGATGCTTATTTTTCATTGCCTGTTCTTGAATTTCTTCTATTAATCTGTCCACATGTTCGGTTATGCCTAGCAAAGTTTCATATCCGGCAGCAAGGTCGTGATCGCTAGACAGACACTGATCTGTGGGAATAGTCAATTGTTCGTGTTCTTCTTGGAGACATTGCTGTTCGCTTGGTGATTTTTCATAATTATCAAGAATATTTTTTATATTTTTCGCGGAACGCGATTGATCTACGCAATAATTCTTAAGGTCTTCAACATTTAATTCATCATTAATATCATCACTTTGTGACTCGTCGATTTTACTCTCACCGCTATCTGGTATATTTATAGGATCCATGGTGACCAATTTTCAATATCTTGCTGCTGCTCTTTCTTACCCTGTTTTCCAGACTCTTTATTGTTGTGCGGTGCCAGCAGTTTGATCTCTCTCTGCGAAATACATTTAAATAAACTTTAAATTAAAAAAAAGTTAAGCAGAGAAGTTTGTAAAAAGCTAATGAAAGTTTAGTCTTTCAAGACGTACAGATGGCTTGTATTTGAAAAGGGAAAGTCCTCGAAATATTGTGATCACTTGTGGAAAATATTTATATAATTATGCCGGTCGCCTTTTTTTAAGAAACATGATTTTAGTATCAAATAAAAAAACATCGATTTTTTTTCCAAACCATGAGAAAATCGAACGCTTTACCGACAAATTTTAATTTATCGATCGTCTGCACTTTAAGTTTACGCTTTCAATACGCAACGATCGTACAATTACCATAGTGGCTTTGCAAACTTCCAGTAGAATTGTCCTTAAACTATTTTTTTAGCAATAGACGCGTTTTGCATTTTCCTAAACTGCAAGTTACTTAAGTAATACGAATTCTATTGATATTTTCAAAATATTTGAGACACCCAGGAGGAAACTTCAGCGACCTGATAAGGTCTATCTATTCTTGATCAGTATAAAATTTTGAATCGATGTGCTTATCTTTCCGTCTTTCTGTCGATATAATTTGTCTGGTAAATATCTTCCTAGCCGTAGAAATGAAAACGTCGGCTTCGAATTTGAAAATAACAATGGAACTTGTACCACGAAACATGATATTGGAAATGGGCTAGATACGTCAAAGCCAAAGGACTGGCCTACAGCGCAACATAAGATGACAACACCTTTGTTTTTAAAGGTGGAGAATATTCTGCTCACTACCCATAAATTGCACAAGATATAAGCATACAAAATTTCACATATATGCTAAGGAAGATCCTACAATGCCTGCGCTAGTACAAGAAAAAATGGTTACGCCCATGTAATGTTATAGAATATCGAAGTTTCATTTTCTCCAGATCTTTACTATAAGAATGGTGAATAATGGTGGAATAAGAATAGAAAGTTCGGCCACCATAACCCTTTCACATATTCCCAGGTGAGGCATGTGTAATTAAGTATTTGCTAATTTTCACGAGGGGACGTAACTGAGACTTCACCGGTCGAAACAATATACCGAGTAGACCGGCCGTATCTCTACAAAGTATATATAGAGTTTACATCACAGTATATGATATATGCTTAACCACGTTAAATTATGCCACTTTGGGGGGCTTTTTTCTTTTTTGTTTAATTCCAAGAAAGGGCCAGTTTCGCCGTGGGTATGTTACGATAGTTCAAAGCACAAAACGCTGTGACACAAATCAGAAGAAGGTACATTGACAACATGACAAAGTAGAAGAGTCTTGGCTCCAGCATTGTGTTGTGAAAACGTAGTAAAATCATCGTTAGCGAGCGCTAAAACCAAGGTCCAATGCAACTAGCGAATCGGCTCGAGATATATTGGACTGGATTATAACTTTTCAAGCGACATTTCTTCTTATAACTACCGATTTTTTCAATCGATAGCTTGTACACCATCTGAGTAACGCTTCCATTCGTATAGCTTCCTTCGTGGATGTATGCAAAAATTCAGTTATTCGTTCGACGCGAAATTCTTGCAAAAGCTATGGATAATACTTTGCGTGAAAGACTTTAGAATGTTTTTTTCGTAAACTTAATCCTGCATAGGAAATCGACAAAAATGTCATAACACACACTACACTATGTCTCGTCCATAATTCCACTTGGTTTGTTAATTCAGAAAGTTCACTTTCTATAGGCTTTTCGCCTTGTATGGTGGATACAAAATAAACTTTAATGTCCGCTTAACACATGAACTGCATTTGTATTTCTTTTTCTCTTTCATGATTTAATTTTATCATTTTATTTAGAACTTGTTAGACATTATTACCGCTTACCTCAAAATTTCGTAAAACAGAAATTGATTCGTTATTACGTAACGATTCCAGTGGACGTGAGAAGTGAATTTTTATTAAAAAGTTTGATTCTATGTATATTATTGTCTATCTAGTATAATCTCTTTGTTGGG